>JADLZK010002017.1:0-38665 GCA_015847255.1 Hyparrhenia diplandra | reverse complement strand
GTCACCGATAAACAGGGAATATCAGATATATTGGAAATTTATCGGCGATACAAAAAACTTTCCTACCAAATTTATAAAAAATATTTATTTTGTTCAAAAAATCATGTACACCTATTCTATATCATTTTAGATAAAAAAACAAATGTACATGCAAAAAAGTACCAACTCAATGTATTGAGCAAGAATAGCACCTTCAGCACACAACTTCAAATAATATATTGCAACTAGTCCAACAACATAATTCAAGTCCCAAATATTACAGTCCAAATATTACAAAAAAGATTGTCTAAAAACATCACCACTAGTCCTACAACACAGCTAGAATCATTAGAGGTCCACGGTTCCAAACATACATAAAACTAGGATAGTATAGTCCTAGATATTACAAAAGTCCACAGTAGTGCCAAATATTACATAATATCAGTACACAATCCAAAATACAACAAGTTGTAACGTGGCAAAATGAGTCCATATCGCACGGTACATTCATGCCAAATCACTGCATTTTAGCAAACAATATGTTAGGAATTCGTACACTAAAAAAAGGCAGTAGACATTTCAGCTACCATAGTTAGTCAATTGCATGCTAGAAGTGGAAGAAACACACCTCACACCTCTTCACTAGTACAAGTTCTTAACAGGGACTTTCTTCATCCTTTTCGATCTTGGATCGAAGAGGGGAGGAGGTTGGCAAAAATATTTGTGGTACCCAGCAATATCAGCACCATCCTCACCCCTTCACAGCAAGCAGAAAAATTAACCAATTATTACATATGCATAGAAAACAACAAACCAAGATGTAAAGGGTCGATAAGCAATTTCACCTTCACTTTCCTGGGAGCTACTTTGTCCCGATTCAACATGTATTGGGCTACCTTGGTCAGAATCTGATTCAATATCCTCGGCGCTTCTTCATCAAATTTTATCTTCCTTTTTCTACTGCTAGTAGCTTGTTCAGGGAAAATAAGTTTCCTTTGAGTAGAGCCACATCTTCATCACTCAACCCCAACTCATCTATGACAAATCTACTAGGGTTGGCAAGTTTCATTCTCATCAAGAGTAGGAGGAGACTCACTCCTAGAGTTGACCAACCAATCCATGATTGGGTTGTCATCAAATACAACAGCATCCATTAGCATGCTATAAGGATCAAAATCCATTTCATGTTGAGTTTGCATATCTTGAAGGCTATGGAAGTCATCTTCATATTGTTGGATCGCAACTTCAAATTGTAGTGCACATAAACTAACTTGTGGAGCTTGTCATAACTCAATCGATTCCTCAATTTGGTATGAACAAGAGCAAAAGTGCTCCAATTCGTTCACACCCACTAGAAGACATGCATTGACCAACAATACGCTTTGCAAAGTACTGTAAATCTGGGTAGTCTCCGCCATATTGATCCCACCAATCAGCTAGAAAAGATGAGACAACAAGTATATATCAGTTATGTTTTTTTAGCATTCAACTAAAATGGGACAGCATACATATATCAGTTATGTCTTTAAAGTTCAGCTAAAAGGGACAACAAAGTATATATCAATTATGTCTTTAAAATTGAGCTAAGTTGGGACAGCAAGTATATATCAGTCATGTCTTTAGAATTCAGCTGAGCTGGGACAGCAAGTATATATCAGTCATGTCTTTAGAATTCAGCTAAGTTGGGACAGCAAATAGAAAGGAAATCACCTGCACTCAAACGCCCAGACAATGCTGATTTTCGAGCCTCTTCTCCCACAACAAACCTCCCATGTTTTTCTAAACAAAACATATTGATCAATTGCAGCAGAAGCCTTTGAAGAGGAAGGTGCAAGCTTCTTTATGGCACATGTTACAGCATGTTTGGCCGTTTGGTTTTTTCCAATCTTGTTCTCAAAATACCCTTTAGGATCAAGTGCAGAAGCTAGGAAGAGAAAAAGAACAGATATATTAATAATCGATAATGCATTAAAAGGTAGATAAAATGAACATGTTCTATTTCACTGCTTACCTGCAACCATAAAGGGTACCATCAAGAAGATATTCAAAGCCTTCTATTGACTGCTTCCATAACATGAGCAAGCAGATTTTTATGTTTTTGTCACTTAAATTGGCACGTATCTCATGTATAGCACACACTGCCTTTTCAAAAAGGAATCAGAAATAGATGCATTCTTCTGCTGATCAGCATATCGGCAATGAAGTACAGTGGTGCGACACCTTTTGAAACCACCTCCATGTCACTCCACCATGTTCTGTCCACCACGCGATCATAAACAAATGCATGTTCATCTTCAGCTGCCCCTTTACATGTCTCCCCAATCTTTAGATGCTACCCATAACTTAAACTTCTCCTTTTTATCAAAAGGCTCTGAAGAAATAGGAAAACTGTACCAAACCTAGTAGCATTCCACTTAATCAACTCTCCACCTAACTTCTCTGTCATCATAGCATGCACCCTGAAAAGCAAAGCACAAGTCATTGCATAAGTACAATTGTAGTCAACAAAATTTGTGGAAAACAAAGCACAAGTCATTACAGTAGTCAATAGTCATTACCTGTTATGGTTATATAGGAACCTATAAACTCTTCTTGCACTTTCCACTACATCGTGTACAAGTGGAAATCGTGATATGTCCTTCAACATCAGATTGATTGTATGAGCTGCACATGGCTGCCAAGTAATTTGTGGATATTTTTGAGTTAACTTTTCACAAGCCTTCTTATAGTTGGAGCCATTATCAGTAACAATCTGGACAACATTTGTCAACCCAACCTCTTCAACAACCACCTTTTCCAAGATATTATAAATAAAATCTGAATTCTGGATTTCTCCAGTTGCATCTACTGTCTTGTGGAAGAACATTCGTCCATTACAGAATATCATGAAGTTAATAATGGACATCATAGTAGGACCTGCCCAAACAATTATATAAAAATGTTTTAATTTAACTAACAATAGCAAGTAGTAATATTTCATGAGTAGCAAAGTTAAATGACAAAGTGCACAAGTAGTTACCTGTCCATGAATCACACATGATGGTAACTCCAAAATCATCCCATTCAGACTTGAATGCATCCATGTGCTGCTCCATTTCCTCATAATTCATATCCAGGAATGCTCCATCTATTTCTCTTCCACGTGGAATATGCACACCCTCTCCAAGTTGTTGAGTTAACTTCACTGCTGATCGGAAGTATGGACAGTCCGCTTTCCTTCCAGGAATGTCCCTAGCTTGAAACCACTTTGCCCAAGATCTCCCAAGCTTCTCTTTGCCCCCTGCAGTTAGCATTACATCCACCCGAGGCTGCACTTGTGCCTTACTACGTGCCAAATCTATGTCAAAAGGTGATTTGGAAACGCTTTCAGGACTTGGGTAGAACTTATGAAGTGTAGCTTGATGATTAGCTGAGCAACTAGCACCCCACTACCACTTCCAAACCTTTGGCCATTTGCAGCCCCACCAACATCTAACAAAGAGTTTCTTGTTGCCATTGCAATCTGTGCTTCTTCATCAAGAGGTATTGTTGCATCATTCATCACATGACCATTATTTGCTTGCAGAATCTCTTTTTCAACAAATAGACGAAACTTTTTATTTTTTTGGACCTTATTCTTAGCTTTGTCACTTGATCTATCATCACTTGCTTGAAATAGGGGGACATTTTCACAAGAAACTACTGACCCAGATATTGCAGCCAAATGCTCCCTAAAACGGGTTGCACCACCACCAGAAATGTTTTACCACAATAGCCACAAGAAAAGCCAACAACTTTGTATTTTTGTACCATGGCTCCATATATAATTAATGGGCCCTGATAGTTCCACCCTTTTCCCTGCACAAAAATAAGAATAAACATGCATACAAGACGATTAGAAAAACTCTTTGCATACAAATATACATGCATGTGCATCATTTAAGTAAAAAAATCTAGCATCTAAGCATTACCATTTGTACAGACCACCTCAGGGTTGTCTGTCGTTGTCGTGCTCTTATGGCCAGCAGTGTCGCCTTTGCTACTAGTGCCATCAACCAAGTCAATCACAATGCCACTGCCTGAAGCCACACTCTTGCCTTTGGCACTAGCGAAGCACGAGCTCCATCACCGGCCATTGTACTGGTAACTAGTAGCATAACCATAGAACACAAGTCAAGAACAGCAAGCAAGAATATCTAAAGATGCACCTCCTCTCTTTGAATAAATTGAACTAAAAATCACACACTGCTGGAGAGCAAGAATGAACAATAGTAGAGCATAGCAGATCAGCAGCCTACTAATAGGAGCATAGAATGAACAATAGCAGAGCAAATTTACAAACAATAGCAGATCAAACCATGCTAGGAAACGTCACTATTGTTCATTCATATAGCAGATCAAAATTTATTTGGTAGGATCAAGTTGTAATGTCTAGATTAAAACATTCCATAGAGACACATGTTAAACTAGGTTTAGTTCTAGAAAAGTCACCAACAAGCAAATAGCCTCAAATTAGTTCATCCGCTAGAATCCTTAAAGATTAGATATTACTGTTTTATAATAGTATGATCATTTGCATTATAAATCAAAAATAATGTATGAGTCATGCAATCCAGTGCATGCTA
Organism: Hyparrhenia diplandra; assembly: GCA_015847255.1. NCBI lineage: Eukaryota > Viridiplantae > Streptophyta > Magnoliopsida > Poales > Poaceae > Hyparrhenia > Hyparrhenia diplandra. The sequence goes on along the minus strand of JADLZK010002017.1, from coordinate 34,082 downwards.
TCATTACTGTTCCTGCTTGGCTGCTCAATCTTCATATTAGCATCCTCACTGCAAATTGCATTTAGATCTTATAGTTTGCTGGAGATTCTCATATTTATTAAGAGTTATAAATATAGTTTAACTATCTACAAGACTAAAATAAGTAGAAAAATATTTATTATTTGTGTCAGGTTTCTCAAAGTCGAGACACATTAACAAAGGGGCCTAGCTCAAGTGAAGCTACAATCAGCGGTAATAACTCATTGATGCCGACAGATGAGATCCATGAGAATCAAATAAAGGGCTTGACTCATACATCCGGTTGGAGTACTGGACGGGGGCGCAGCGCTGCCGGCGAGCAGAGACAGGGCGATTGGGAAATTTATTACCTCTGTTGCTGCCTTTGCTACAGATGGAGTTGGGTCTGGCTTAAAGTCGATCTTGCTTCTGTGTGCGTGTGCGCCTCCGCACCTGATGGATGATGCTGGCTGCCGGCGGCGCGGGCAGGGCACACGCAGCAGGGCGCCTGGTCAGGAAGAGCAGACAGCGCGATGAGCGGGGCTAGTGACGGAGCTCCTGCAGACCGCGGCGGCGCCCGCGAAGAGCGGCGGCGACGCGGCGTCAGCGCGCACGCCACAGCGGCGGCGGACGGCAGCGCCCGCCGTAGTCAGAAAAACGCGAGATAGAGGCGCCGAAAGAGCCGGCGGCGTGCGTCGAGCAGGGGAAGGATCGAAGCGGGGCGGCGAATAAGGGCGGCAGACGGCGCCCCCGCGTCCAACGAGGGCGGGGTGGTGCGTCGAGCGAGACAGGGGCCCGGGGCGGCCAGCGTCGGTAGGTACGAGGGCACCGGGCGGCGTGTTGAGCTGGGACGGGACAACGCGCGTCGACCGTGGCCAGGGCGCTGCGTCGGCCTTGAGGGCCGGGACGCTGCGTCGGCCTTGGGGGGGGATGCCTGGTCGCGACCGCGACCAGCGTCGGTCTGCTGACGGCGGCGCTGGGCGGGAGGAGCCTGGGTCTGGGGACACTGGGATTAGGGTTAGGAGGGTTTTTATTCGGGCCCAAAATTTGTTGGCGGCCTGGCAAAACTTGTTGGCGGGCTGGGAAAACAGTTGGGCCCAAATTTTGGCGCCCACAATTTCAAAATTCCAAAATTTTTGGGCGGCATCAGCAAAATACCGGCCACCACCGGTAGACGGAGATTTCGAAATTTTGGAAATTTCGGCCCGAAATTTTTTTCAGAGTGCTGGAGGACCACATGCGAGGGCTGGCGCCATCGCAGGCAACAGCGGCATCATCGCCACGAGCGGTGGTGGCATCAATGTTTCGGGCGGCGATGGCATCCTCGCTTCCAGTTGGAGGTGGAGGTGGCGCGGCCAATGCTACCCCTGGAAGGGGAGGTGGCGCTGCCCTCGCTGCCACGGGGAGGTGGAGGTGGCACTGCTATCACTGCCACTGAAGGTGAAGGTGGCGCTGCTATCAAGTCTGTCGGGGGTGGCACCATTGCTATTGGCACCCCCCCTAGGGCGCAACTGTGAACAGCGGCGATGCTCACCTTGCCCCTGGAGGTGCCTGCGTGGGGATTGCGGTGCTGGCATCACACAGGTCGTCGCTGGAGCGGGGAATGAAGGAGCCACTTCTGCATCTCAGTCATCAGCCATGGGAGGGGCACAGCATGCACCGGCGGCGATGGCGGCTTCACAAGCTCCTACCATGTGGGCTGGACAACAGCCGCCCATGATTGTGGCATCGACTCCAAATTTGCCATTGATGAATGCAGGCCCTTCAACAGTTGTTCCCCCTTCTGTGCTAAAGGATACACCAGAGTCATCAAACCAAGGAAAGCAAAAAAAATAAGGGTAAACCTTTTTGTTTCCGCTGCCACACAAAGGGTCATACTATAACTGAGTGCACTACTGTTTTATGTTGTGATATTTGTCTCGGAAATCATGTCACAAAATTTTGTCAAACATGAAAAAAATTGAATTCCACTACTATTCCCTGTGGATATGCAGTTGATGGTTTGGGCTTTTTTTTTTATTCCAGTTGCTGAAAATCCCAAGGTGAATGTAGAGAAAAATCATCTCTGGTACGTGCTTTAGAGGGTTCTATTACTGCTGATTTGTTAGCAGTGGAACTTGATAAACTACTACCGGTCAAGCACAAGTTGGTAATTGAAGAGCGAGGCAATGATGCCTTTCTCACTAATTTCCCATCCTCTGAGCTTTTGGAATGGAAAGTCAACTGGGGACCTATGGATACAAAGTCTGTAAAGGGTAAAATCCGTTTTGAGAAAGGTGTTGAGAATGATGTCTACAAATTTGAATTAGACAAAGTTTGGGTCCAGTTTCGTGGTCTTCCATCAAATTTTGGGAATTCCCTATTATTTGGGCTATAGGGTCCATTTTAGGTGTTTCAAAGCTGTGGACACGAAAATTTACCAAAAAATTTGATCATGCAAGGATGAAGGTAGCCGTGCTTGATTCCACACTTATCCCCAACTTTATGGATATAGTGATTGGGGACTATGTTTATGAGGTACAATTCCGAGTAGAAAAAGAATCTGATGGTGAGCCGAGATCATTGACATGGACTCTACCATGGATGAAGATAAAGAAAAAAGAGGAAGAGGAAGAGGAAGGAAAGGAAAAGAAGTAGAAAAGGATGACCCTATGGAGGAAGATGGTAGAAAGTAGTAAAATCATCAAAGGATGACGCTTCTGGGAGCAAACAAAAGGGGTTGTAGCTCAGGAGGAGAACTTGGAAGCTAATTCTGGAATTCAGCAAAAAGAGTTGTTTGGTGGGAAACCTACTTCAGTTGCGGTTGATAAAAGCAAAAAACCAAAGGTAGTGCTTACTCAGGGGCAAACTACAAATGGGAATAGCCAGTGGAAGGCTAGTTTGTTGGCCTCCCAAAATGACTCTGGTGTATCCAAGAATTCGGGCTTGATAAATGGAGGGATAGTATCTCCAAAAAGATTCAGCAAGAGGAACGCGGCGATATCAGATCAGGACTCTTTGGAGAGAGCATCGAAGTTGCAAGCTCAAAGGAATCTGGATCATTCTGCAGACAAAGGTAATAATTCCCATCCAATCTCTTTTCTAAATTTAGATAATGCTTGTTTATTAAATACAATTGATGCGTTAGGGGATTTCTATGGGGGCTACTGATAATGAAGTTTCACATGCTTTAACCATGATAAAAAAGTTAGAATCACAAAGGGAGAGTGTTGTTAATAAGAAACAAGAGGAATCTTTAGATGATGCCACTTCTGTTTGTTCCCTAGAAGATAAAATAGATTTAGAAGCTTTGAATCTTATTTTTTCAGAGATCTCAGAAGGCCTTGGTGATGGGGGGGTTGTGACTCTTTATGTCTACAAACTCCTTTATCACATTTTTAACGGCCACGCCGTAAAAAATAAGAAGAAGAAAAATCGGTCAAGATGAAAGGTATTTTGTGGAATTGCAATGGGTTTGCTGATCCTAAAAAATACAGATTCTTATCCGACCTAACAAAAGAAAGGAACCTAGACTTTACTGCCTTATCGGAGACAGGGGAGAGCCAATTTTTACACAATCGACCTTAAATAATATATGTGTTGGTAGAGATTTTATTTGGCATTGCATGGCTCAAGGGGGATGTTCCGGTGGCATGATCATGGGTGTAAATTTATCAACTTTTGACATTGGTGAAATTGAAGAAGGGGATTTTTTTATTCGTTTCAAAGTTCATCATAGGGAAGATGATTTTAAATTCAATCTAATTTCAGTTTATGGGCCGGCTCAAGAAGGTCTTAAATCAAACTTTTAGCAGAAATGGTGCGGATTTGCTCAAAAGAAGCTTTACCTATTATAATAGGTGGTGACTTCAACATTATCCGTAGCCGGAGGAGAAAAAAATAATGATAATTTTAGCAATAGATGGCCTTTCATGTTTAATGCAGTAATTGACACTTTAAATCTTAGAGAATTAGAGTTGTCAGGAAGAAAATTTACTTGGGCTAATCAGTGGCACAACCAAACCTTTGAGAAGTTGGATAGGATTTTTAGTTTGTACTGACTTTGAATCAAGTATCCACTTTCTACTGTAACTGCACTGTCTAGAGATATCTCCGATCATACCCCCCCGTGTGTTGTACAAATACATCATCATCATCAGCTTATCATCCACAATTTAAATTTGAATTGGGTTGGTTGCTTAGAGATGGTTTTTGTGACATAGTAAAGGAGGTATGGCAAAGCGTGCAAGCTATAGGTTCTCCTTAGAAAGGTGGCAGGCAAAGATTAGAAGGTTGCACCAATATCTCAGAGGTTGGGCTAAAAACGTGAGTGGTACTTATAAGAAAGAAAAAACATTAATTCTGAATAAACTTGATGAGTTGGATAAAAATGCAGAATGCTCCTTACTCAACGAGGTAGAACTAAACTTAAAACACGTATTGAATGAAAGGTTAGCACAACTGCTTCGTGAAGAGGAACTAAAATGGTACCAAAGGGGCTAAGGTGAAACATCTATTAGAAGGGGATGCAAATACAAAATATTATCATCTATTGGCAAATGGTAGACATAGGAAAACTCGTATTTTCCAGTTGGAAGATGGGAATAATATAATAAGTGGTGATGCTGAGCTTAAAAAGCATATTACCAATTATTACAAAACTCCTTTTGGTCCTTCACATAACTCTACCATCACTTTGGATGAGTTACAAACGAGAGGATATTCCCCAAGTTTCTGAACTGGAAAATGAGTTTCTAACAGCGGAGTTTATAGAAGAAGAAGTGAGGGCTGCCATTTTTCAAATGGAACATAATAAGGCACCGGGACCGGATGGTTTTCCTCCGCAGTTTTTATTAGGTTTTTTGGCTTTTAATTAAAGACGATCTGATGGCTCTGTTCAAGGATTTCCAACAGGGTTCATTGCCTTTGAACAGCCTTAATTTTGGAACTATTATTTTGCTACCAAAACAGTCGAATCACGAACACTATACGCAGCCAATCTACCGCATCGGACAACGGTCGCTATAACTTGCTATTAGCGTCCCACAATCGGTCGCTATAACTTTGTAACAGATCATCGGCCACTATTTTTACTCGTATCGACAAAACATCGGTCGCTATACCCTTACGTCAATCTATCGGCCGCTATAAACTAATCTCAAAGTCCAACGATTGGTCGCTATAGTCTCTTTTCATTCTGCGGCTCAGCCGGCCCCATTTACACACATTGCGATTAACAAGGCCCACCGGTCAAACCGGTGAAAGGGTCACCCGAAACCCTAAACACTTTCGGTCTCGGCCGCCGCATGTCTCCACTCCTCATGCCACTCTCGTCATACCTCTCTCCACCCAATTTGCATCTCTCGCAGGCGGGGCGTGGTAGCGGCTGGATCGATGGTGCCCATGGCATCGTCATGCGCCCCTTCTCCTCAAGCACATGGCTGCCACATCGGCGGCGCAGCCAGCGGCGCCATGGAGGCGTGACACCCCTTCTCCGCCAAAGTAGCCCATGAATCTCGAGGGTCGATGGCCCTCCGGGGCAACCTTGGGTGCGGCGGCGCTCCATGGCGCAATCCACCCGGCAGCGGCGACTCCTCCCACCCGTCTGGGCACTCTCCCCTCCCTATTCCGGTAGTGTGGTGAAGGTGGCGGTGGAACCTCTCGGCGTGCCATCCTGGCGGAGGTGGCTCCCCATGCCGGCGAGCTCTCTCCTCTGTAATTATTTTGTTTGAGTTTGACCCAAATCTCAAATTCTTTTGGCCCCCTGTTGAGTGTTGACAGCAATGGATCGAAGCAGCCGCAAGATCCATGGTGGTGGTGGTGCCCTGCTCCCCGTTGATGGCAGCGCTGGCGTTGGCAGATCACCCAGCGGTGGATCAAGGTGGGGGCGAGAAGGATCTGTACCAGCACCCCTGTCCGGCAGGCAGCTCGACTGCCCTATGGCGGATCTGGCGGCGTGGCCACCTCTGCTCCATGCTCCTTCCGAAATCTGGTTCTGTTTCAATGAGCAGAAATTCTAAATATTGTGTATTCACATAACTATCTTAAATGAAATCTGGTTCTGTTTCAATAAGAAGAATACACCACATGTGAATAAGCATTTTAGGCTTTTAGCACCTTCAAGGTATTCAGTGAGCTTGTGAATCGAAAAATGTCTTATTGATAACTAGAATGTAGTCTATAACTGATGGATCTGTATTGAACAGGGTAATAGGAACTTAATTGGTATATGCAGATTATAAATGCATACAGATTATGAATGCATGTTTTAGTTAAATTTATTTCATTTCCATCCCACTAGATGGTCATATCATTTGTACCTGAAAAAAATCAGAAACTATAAATTCATTAGTTATAGGAGATGAGCCTTATATTACTCAAAGGCATTGTCAATGTATCAATCTGCAGATCCTACACCTTATATTACTCAAAGGCATTGTCAATGTATCAATCTGCAGATCCTACCTAGCCAGAGCTTGGACTGGAATCCTTGGGAGTGTTCATGCACTTTAGCTTACCTAGGAAACACTAGTACAGATTTCAACTTTTATGTCTTTTTGTCACCCATACTGTATGCTTTTCTTTTCTGCTATCTGCAGAACTGTGGATTTCAGGCATGTGGTTCTGGGAGGTGCAGTGAGCATCATGCTTGATGGTCTCAACAAGCCATGAGAGTCCTCATGGAAGATAGATTAAAAGGCGTGGAGCGGTCAGATGTGTTTCTGATCTGTAGTTCTTGGGTTGCTAAGAGTGGGGTTGCTGTGTGTACATGCTTAGCCTTCTTTAGAGTGAACTGGAGTTCATGTGATGTGTGTTAGGTGACTTGTAGAATTTATCCAAAGTACAATTGTACAAATGTTGACATCAATGAAATATATGAGATATGTTTATACTATAATGTGGCGTGTAATTCGAACTTGTATGGATGTTAAACAAGCTTATATGGTTAATACAAAATTATAATATTATATATATATAATATAGTGTGCCAGTTCAGATCGATTATTGGTTGCTAAAAAGTTTTATACCCTCGGATCATCGGTCGCTAAAACATGTGACAGAGCATCGGTCGCTATATATGTTAAGGTCCATCTATCGGTCGCTATAGACCGATCGGACGCTATAGACTTATAGCGGCGCTAGATACGGCGACTTGTACATCGGTCGCTATAACTTTATAGCGATCGATGCTCCAACGCTATAGCGGCTTATAGCGACCTTTTCTAGACGCTATAGATTGGCGTGGTATAGTGGAAAGTGATTCAACAATACTGAGGCCGATATGTTTGTTGAATGTCTCTTTCAAAATCTTTTACTAAGGTAGCAACTAATAGATTATCTACCATAGCCCAAAGAATAATTAGACCAACTCAAACAGCTTTTCTTCCTGAAAAGAAACATTATGGAGGAGGCGGTAATACATCATGAGATCGATACATGAACTCCATTCAAGAAGCGGGATGGGGTAATCTTCAAAACGATTTTGAAAAGGCCTATGACAAGGTAAATTGGAAGTTCTTACAACAAACGCTAAGAATGAAAGGATTTTCTCATACATGATGTAAATGGATAGAGAAATTCACACAAGGAGGAAATGTTAATATTAAGGTTAATGACCAAGTAGGCCCTTATTTCCAAACAAAAAACTCTTAAGGCAGGGGTGACCCGGTGTCGCTAATACTATTTAATATAGTGGTGGACATGTTGGCCATACTAATTGCTAGAGCCAAGGGAACAGGGCGTATTGAAGGGGTTATTCCTCATCTTATCCAAGATGGATTATCTATCCTTCAAGACGCAGATGATACAATCATTTTCATGAGCCATGATGTTTGCAAAGGCGGTAAATATGAAACTAATTCTTACCACATTTGAACAACTATCACGGGCTCAAAATAAATTTCCATAAAATTGAGATCTTCTGTTTTGGTAGAGCAAAAGAGCGAGGGAAGAATTTTACTCATAGTTGTTTGGCTATAAAATGGGGAAGTTACCCTTTAGATTACCTTGGCCTACCAATGCATACTAGGAAACTAAATAACAAAGATTGGCAAATGATGGAGAAGAGAATTGAAAAAAAGGCTTAGTGGGTGGAAAGGTAAAATACTCTCGGTTGGGGGTCGTTTGGTCTTAATTAACTCGGTGCTATCTAGTTTTACCGATGTTTATGCTATCTTTTTGAGATCCCAAGGGGGTATTAGAAAAAATTGATTGTTTTAGATCAAGATTCTATTGGCAAAATGACCAACACAAGAGAAAGTATAGATTAGCGAGATGGAAAATTTTGTGCCAACCTAAGATTCAAGGCGGTTTAGGCATACAAAATTTGGACATACACAACAAATGCTTGCTAAGTAAATGGTTGTTTAAACTATTAAATGAGGATGGTATGTGGCAAGAAATTCTAAGGAATAAATACTTAAAAGAGAAGACGCTAGAGTATTTTTAAAAAAACAACAAATTCTCATTTCTGAAGGTTTGATGAATGTAAAAGATACATTCTTGGGTATTGGTTCCTTTAAGGTGAAAAACGGATCACAAACACGTTTTTGGTTCGACACTTGGTTGGGGACCAAACCATTAAAAGATAGATTCCCTTGGCATAGAATAGTTACTTCTTTGCAGGATGTGAACCTACTTCAAGAGAGGGATGTTTTTGTGCGGGCCTTACATTCATCTGGGTCATTTTCATCAAATCCATGTATGCTGCATTAATTAATAATGGAGTTAGAGTGTTACAAGATATTTGGCAAATTAAAATACCTTCAAAAATAAAAAATATTTTTGTGGTATCTTAAGAGGGGGGTAACTGTAACCAAGGATAGCCTAGTCGGGCGCAACCGGCAAGGGGATAATAATTATCGCTTTTTACGTTTCTCGGCGAGGAAACTATTCACCACCTCTTCATGGAATGTGTATGCCAAGTTTTTTTGGCGAGCAGTATATGTACTGTTTGGGTTAGCACCTCACATAACATAGAGGATCTTTTCTGTTCATGGTCTAAGAAGGGTAATAAAAAACAAAATCGTTGTTATTAACAGCAGCAGCTGCACTTTGTTGGGCAGTTTGGATAACAAGGAATGAGGTGATTTTTTGACAAATGTAGACCTAAATCTTTCTTGCAAGTACTATTCAGGAGGAACTCACTGGCTGAGACAGTGGGCCAAATTACAGCGGTCGCGATGATCTTCGAGACCAGTTGATAGCAGTTGCGCAACATTTGGAGACATCAGCTTTGCTCTTCTTTGGTTCGAATGGAGGGTTATCAACAAGATTTATAGGCTTCATTTAGTCAATAATCTTTATGTCTCCTTGCTTATCCTTTTGTCTTGTTGCCAAGATAAACATTTTTTTTCTTCTTTTTTGCTTGCCTATGGGCTAACTCTTGTAACAATTAGCCTGAGTCTATCTCTAGATAGATGAAGCCGGATAGTATTCTATCCTTTATCTAAAAAACAGGCAGACGTATTTGTTGATGCTGCCAGGGCGCGAGGACGTACGCTACTTCCACTATATCGACGTGCAGTCACGCACGACGCTTGGAACAGGCTGCTCCAAATCTTTTTCCATTGTGCCGTGTCTCAAGTGGTAACCATGTGCCATCACCTACTCGCAATGATGTTTTTAGTTAGTCGATCTGTGTGTGATCGCCTACTCGCATGTTGTTTTTTAGTTGAACGTGACAGATTTATTTTGTACTAGTACTATGTATAGATTTTGGCAAATGATAATGTGCCGTCTTATTGCTACGATGTGATCGTATATACTATTATATTCTCCAGTATATGACCGTGTTGGTGGATGCAGCTGTTCATTAAGTTCACTGGTTGTTTGGGGCCCAGCAGCGAGAGCCAGCTGATCAGCAGGCTCAGGGGTGAATCCGACAAGCTTGTTGCCAACGTCGTACCAGACGCTGTACGTCTTCTGCTGCGTGCTCCCGATGATAGAGCGATGGGTGTCGTTGCCGTTTGCCATGAACGCCAAGCACGCGTGCGACACACGTTCACTGCGTACAGGATCCCCGAACTGTCGACGTCCAGGGTCGCGCCGCCCCGAAAACCAGCGACACCGTGGGCACCGGGATGATCCCCTGCAGCCCCGTGAGGTTGAAGCAGGTGTCGAAGACCGAGAAGCGGGGTGCCTTGATGTACCCGAGAACCCCCATGTACGCCGTGAACGCCGATCGCAGCTGCCTGTACGCCGAGGGAGGGAGTCGCGTGATCACCGTGCCGGTGTCAATGAGCGTTTGGCTGGCGGAGAAGACTGTGCCATCGATGGGCAACGGATGGCCGCCGACCTTGATGCCCGTCAGTGCCACGTAGTAGGAGTAGCTCCGCCCAATGTTTGTCAGCATCGGCGTCTGGCTCGCGTTCGCGGGCGCTGGCGCGGCGTCCGGCCCCAAGTGCAGGAATCCGTCCCGGTTGGATCTGCCGGGAGGCAGTAAGCGAACACGCCTTTGTACTTGTAGTACGCCTGCATCGTCAGCGAGTTCTTGCCAGGGCCGAGACCCATCACCCCTGCCGTCGCCCCGAACAGCCCCTTGTATTCTTACTGCTGCACCCGAACCGGAAGTCCTGCGAGGTGAACGTGTCGTTACGCAGCTGTTGTTGTGGATTCAATCCCGCATGTACGACGTACCTGGATGGTGTCGTTGCCCAGGATGAGGGTGTCTCGCGAGTAGTCGCCTTGGGTATAGGAATTGTCATTGTAATGCATGTCGTAGGCGCAGTGGCCGTCGCGCGAGCAGTTGCCTGTGGGGATGGAGCAGTTGGGCGACTTGCACGGGATGTAGGCGAAGGTGGAGGAGTTGGCCGGCCTGAAGAGCGGCTCCGCCTGCCAGTGGCAGTATTGCGTGCACGGTTTGCACTGCACCCACGCCACGTTGCTGCCGGTGTCCAACGCCACCGTAAACCGCTCCGATGGTGGCCGAGGCCGATGGCCACCACGTAGTGGCCTGTTTTCAGTGGCGCGGGCGAGGAGGTGGGGATCGAGTCCGGCGTACTGCTGGACTGGAGCTGCTGCTGCTGGACTGGGGACGGCGCGCCGTGCTTCTGCTTCACCCCCTGCCGCCGGAGGTCTCTGGCGACATGCGGTGGTGGATGTTCACCCCGCGACGCTGGTCCGTGGAGAGGATCTCCATGGCCACCTTGCTGTCCTTGTCAGCCATCGGCGAGTACTGACCATGTTGGTGCACCATCGGCATCCGCCTTCCAGTCGAGGCTACAATTTAAGTTCAGAGAATTGACTGAGTGATCAATGAATAGAATAAAGTTCACCGCTAGCATATACAATTTAACAAGCCATACTCCCTCCGTTTCAAATTATAAGTTGGTTCATCCATTTTACTATGTATTTAGACATATTATTATATCTAGATACATATCAAAATGGATGTATCAAAAAAGTCAAAACGATTTATAATTTAAAATGGAGGGAGTACAATTAACAAGTCATACTTGTTAGAAATGTACGTCTAGTTTTGATAGAACAGTTTATAAAACTTTGCAATTTAGCTCTTGGACAATTGCAAAGTTCCTTGGCATGATGGGACAGAAAATAGTTAAGAAAACACACATCATTGGTTTGGGCACGAGCTTGCCTCGCCCGAACCAGCACAGACCCAAATAAGCCAGGCAGGGAGGCGAGCCGATTTGTCTGTCTCATTCTAGTAATTAAAATTATGAAAAAAATAACATTTTGGCTTGCCATATTAGCTAGAATGAACTGACTACATTGGCTCGCCTCTCCTGAAAAGTTTAGGGTATATGCTGGTTAGGCGAGACAAAGACGCGACTAGGAATGCCGCCCCTACAAATCGATTAGCAGGGGCGGCTGGGAAACCGGCCCTGCAGTGCCTCCATTTCTTAGAATGGAAGGGGGCTCCCAAAACTGCCCCCTACAACCATCAGGAGCCGCCCCTAAAAACCCCTTCTGTAGTAGTGCTAAATTCTAATATCTTGTCTTCGCATAACTAGAGTATCAAATTCTAATATGTTGCTTGCAGGAAATAGCTACCATGGTGGACAATACAACAATTTAATATGAAAATGAAACACATACTTTCTAGAATCCATGATTTGGATGTTCTCACCTTCTCCTGATGATAAACTTGTAGGTGGCACTAGTCCTCTTAGGAGTAGTGTAAACTATGTCAATGTTGCTGATCTGTTCCTTGCAGCAAATAGAGATCATGGTGGATGAAAATGACAAGCTAAGTCCTAGCTGCAGGGCGTGGACAAGCTGACATGGTTGTGCCATGCTAATCAACAAATGCCTCTTTTGTGATGAATTATTGACATGGTGCACTTGAGTAGTTAGTTCTACTTTCATCAACATGCCAGCTGATTTAGGTGCTGTTCCTCGGTTCTTATGGAAGAAATATTCACCACAGTATCTTCTTTTTGACTGTGATTACTAAAGTAGTAGTGTATGTTGCAAGCGAAGGTTAGACCACAGTTGGTCTGGCTGTGCGCTTTGCACCCGGCTACCAGGGTCCGAACCCCTTGGAGGCGGATTTGTTGTTGTTGGCTGGAGGAGGCGCAGTTTATCTGCATGTTGCAAAAATCCCTCGCCTGCCCCACGGAAAAGCACATGTCTAAGGTCTGCATGTTGCAAAAAATCCTTCACCTGCCCCATGGAAAAGCATAGGTCTAAGGCCAGGCCAGTGTCACGAGATCTGTGATGCCTGGCTCCACACCCCAGGCTCGAGTTTTTTTTTTTTTAAAGGGATGTATTTTGGCTACCCTGTCTCTTTGGTCATCATCAGCGATGCAGATAGCTAAAACACGTATCTAAGGTCAGTACTCAGGATACGTTTTGCCAAGTCCTGTTGCCAGCACGAGTGGGAATTGATTATGCACCAAAAGTGTCTTTAATTATGCATCAAAGTGTCTTTACATCACAAACAGAAAATTAAATATGTGAATTTTTGACCCTGCCCGAGCTCGCGCGGTCGCCAGTGAGGCTGTACTGCATCCGATTCAGTGGCCACGGCAAGAATGCCAAGAAGAACAGCAGGGATGCGCTCCATCGGGGCGACGACGAGTTGGAGGATGACGTGGAGGAAGTGGACGACGACGCAGCAGGAGCAATCGCCACCGCTGAGGAAGACCCTGCTGCCCTGTTCGTCGACGAGTACCGCCGGCACCGCAGCTCGAGTACGACACTTCTGCTCCTGTGATGCTGGCGGATCTTGCCAACCCCAATCCCAATGCAGCTGATGGCGAGGCCGCAGGAGCAGGCTATGATCAAGACTTGGACTTGCCGGGTTGGTGGACGGCGACGACAGTTTCATCTTCATGAACTCTTTGCCCGATTTGCTGCCTACTTTCGACTTCTCGGAATGAGCCAATGGTGCGGACGACGCATGATCAGACACGCTGTAGATTGATTTAGCTCCTTAACTTGTTGTAGCTTGAGACAGCGAATTTCTCTAACTGAGTTTTTTGTGTTACTGTGAAGACACTGAGTTTGTACTGCCTTGTTAGTACTGGTTTAACCTTCTTCACTTGTCTTATAACGATACTTAAATTGTATTAGTTTTTTATTACTATTTTTCGCTTCTATCTACTTAAATACGATGAATGATACTGAAAGAACCATGATAACTGCTTGATCGGTTGCATATTAAGCAACCCCTATAAAAAAATGATCGAGAGAATTATCGAGCTTCAGCCTTGTTCACTCCGAATTCCCACAGTTGATTATGCATCCAACTGAGAAGACTATTGCAAAGTAAAAACTAGCTTGATGAAGCGATCAAAAACTCTTGGTCCTGTGTCTTCTTGGTCCAGCCGGTGGAAGCGCCACCGCCGATCAGGCTTCGAAGCGATCCTTGCGTCTGTTGGAGCCCTGAGGCAAAGAGAACTGTATTCCACCTAAAAGTTATTTGCCTCAAGAGATCTCATCATCAGTGCTGCCTACAAGCAGCCATTCTGTTCGACCTGCCCCAATTCACGCTCGTCTGATTTGGCGAAAACCGCTGTGCCAATATTCACCATAACCCACACTTTCCGGCTGTGGAACCCATGTTTTAGGCTTAGCAGGGTCCCACTCACACACCATGGGCGTCACTACTATCCGAGGTCAGGACGCCCAACACTGCCTGCACAGTTGCAGAGGATGGTGACCGCACGAGCTCCAACCGCACGCAGAGAAGATTTCGACAGAAGGCTTTGCGATAGTTCACACTTCACAGAGAACCGAGTTGAACCAATGTATAATAATGCTAACACCGCATAGTAACCAACGATTATGCACAGTTTTCACATAACTCTACGGAGTTCAAACCTTTACTGCATCTACAAAGCTAACATACATGTATTCACCTTTTTGACTTTACACGTCAATAAGTAATTTGGATGACCAAATCAAAGTATCAAGACCTCATCACAACTATGGGACTTATTCTTACATGAACATATTGTGTTGCATGCACTTGTCATCTTTTTTGATTATTTTATTTTGTCAATATAAATTCTCCTATAGATAGTACCTACCAAGAAAACTCCTTGATTATTTTTGGGCTGAAGCTGCTAACACTGCATGTTACTTGATAAACAGGTTGCCTTCTATTTCACTTAATAAGAAAACACCCATTGAGGTATGGTCTGGTACACCTACTGATTATTCACAGTTGAGAGTTTTTGGCTGCACTGCTTATGCCCATGTTGATAATGGAAAATTAGAGCCTAGAGCTATTAAATGTCTTTTCTTTGGTTATGGCTCGGGAGTTTAAGGATATAAATTGTGGAATCCCGAAACAGGAAAGACTTTAATGAGAAGGAGTGTTGTTTTCAATGAATCTGTCATGTTTAATTACAACTTGACCTCAGATCATGTTCCAAAAATTTCTAAAAGTGAACTGCAAATATATTAGCATGCAGGTGGAGCATGTGGATGATGAGGAAGGTGTGTGGGTGGAGCCTGTTGATGATCAGGAAATATGAAGTTGGTGATAGTGATACTCATGATGATGTTCAGCACTCACCTCCTCTTTTGCAGCTAGAGGACGATCTGCCTATTGCTCATCGCAGATCAAAGAGGGGTTGTGGACCTCCCCTCGTCTTATTGAAGAATGTAATTTGACTTATTATGCTTTGAGTTGTGTTGAACAGGTAGAGAATACTCATGAGCCTACAACTTATACTAAAGCTATTGATTGTCATGATCGTGAGAAGTGGATCTCAGCTATGCATGAGGAGATGCAGTCTCGAGAAGAATTGCAAAGGGGAGGTTGTGCCTTTGTCTAAGAAAAAGAAGACTGTCCGCTGCAAATGAATCTTCAAAAGAAAGGAGGGTTTATCTCCAAACGAGCCTCCAAAGTTTAAGGCAAGGTTAGTAGCAAAAGGCTATAGTCAAATTCCGGTGTTGACTACAATGATGTGTTCTCTCGGTTGTAAAGCATAGCTCAATCCACACATTCTTTAGTATTGTTGCTGCACATGATCTTGAGTTTGAGTAGTTAGATGTGAAGACTACGTTTTGCATGGAGAGCTTGAGGAGGACATATACATTGACCAGCTGAAGGGTTCATGGCGCTGGCAAGGAGAAGTACGTTTACAATTTGGATCCTTGTATGGTTTGAAACAATCCCTCATCGGTGTAATAAAAGGTTTGATTTATTTATGCTTTTGCCACCGCAGTTTTAAAAGGTCTAAATATGATAGCTGTTTTTACATCAAGCATATTAATGGATCACCTATATATCTGCTGTTATATGTTGATGATATACGATTGCTACCAAGAGTAAAGTTGAAATCACTAAATTAAAGAAATTATCGAGTAGTGAGTTCAATATAAAGGACCTTGGTGCTGCTAAGAAAATTCTCGGTATGGAAATTACTAGAGACGAAAAATCTGGTTTGCCATTTCTTAGTCAACAAAATTATATTAAGAAATTCTTGGTTTCAACATGCATGGTGCAAAGTCTGTTAGTCACTACTACACAAAACAACAACCATGGTGGGCAAAAAATGATTTACCGTGGTGGTTTTCATAACCGCCATGAACCTAAGGCCAGTGGCGGTTTTAATGGCCGCCACCATTAATATTTAAAAAAAAAAAAGTCCGGATCCGAACCGTAGCGGGGGGGATCTAGGCTCCACGCCGCCAGATCCGCCACCGCCCGAGCTTGCTAGGGTTTGGCGCTAGATCCGGCGCCGCCGGACCTCCACCGCGCGCGTCTTCACCGTAACGCCACCCACGCAGTGCAACACCACCGCGGGAGCCCTCCTCCGATACCCGGGGCCTCCGGATCTCGCACGGAGCCCCTCCTCCACACCGGGGGGCGAGGAGCACCTCTCATGCGACGCCGGACCCTAGACCGCCACGCCGAGCGTCGCCTTTGCGCCAGCGGCGAGGGCCGCGTGCCTTGGACGGGACACCCATCAATCGCGCGAGGAGGAGTGCCTCCTCATCTTTCACACCTCTGAGGGTCGCGCCTTGACAGACCTCTCGGACCGCCGTCGCTACCAGTGAGGTGAGAGGGAGAGATGCGCCTACGGATGGGAGGTGAGGAGGAGGAGGAGGAGGAGCGCGATGGCCCTTGGTGCCTCCGCGCTCACGTATGGAGGCGGATGAAAAGGCGGAGTGGAGGCGAATCTCGAGGAGTGGAGGGAGGAGTGTGGCTACTGGGGGTTGAGAGAGAGTGAACAGATTTAGGGTTCAGGGTTGGCTTTTATATCTCGAGGTAGAAGTGGGCTGGTATGGCCTTGTCTATGTGGGTTTTTGGTCCTCATTTACGGTGGCATTTTTTATAAAAACCACCACGGTTAATCTATTTATCATGGCGTTTCTAAAACCTACACGGTTAATTAGAAAAATGCGCCATGGTTAATCGAGATTTTAACCGTGGCGGTTTTTAAAAACCCACCATGGTTAATAAAATGGAAAGGTCTTGTAAAAGAATTTTTTGTAGTAGTGAGCACTTCTATTGCACCTCACTTTTAATTGTCAGCTGCACAGTGTCCTATTACATATCAGGAAATCGAATACATGTCAAGAGTTCCGTATTCTAGTCTTTTGGTTCTTTGATGTATGCCACGGTTTGCTCTAAGCCCAAATTTATCATATGCTATGAGTTTGATTATTAGATACGTATCTAATCCTGGTAAAGAACACTGGAGGGTAGTTCAGTGGATTCTCATGTAGCTTCGAGAGGCACGCAGCAGATTCTTGTTTGAAGTTTGTCGGGCGATAAGAGACTTATTGATTATGTGGATTACGATTATGCTATTGATCCGGACAGGCGAAGTCACTCCACGGGTTATGTGTTCACGGTTGGCGGTTATGCTTTGACTTGCGAGGGGCTAAATTGCGATATGTTGTTGCTTACTACTGAAGCAAAATACATGGTTATTGCTAAAGTGTACAAAAGGAATTAATTTGGCTGAAAGGATTGTATGCGCTGAGCTGTGGGAGTTGATTCTTGCATTAATTTGTACTATGATGGTCAAAGTGTCGGTTACCTTACTAAAGATCGGATGTTCCATGAGAGGACAAAACATATTGACATCAAGTACCATTATGTTTGTGATGTGATCGAAGAAAGGTAAACTAAAGGTATGCAAGATTAGCACTCATGATAATCCTGCTGATATGGTGATAAAGCGGTTCCTGTTGCTAAGTTTGAGCTTTTCTCAAGCTTAATTGGTTTTTAATTGATTAGCCCAAGAGGCTATCGGCGCTAGAAGTATTTTTTTTTTTTGTTGTGTTTAGGATGAAGGTGTTGATTTATGCTAAAGGGGAATTTGTCTTAAGGTGGAGTTTGTTGAATATATTTCAGATTTAATTGCACATTATATTGGCCGACTTCTGACGGAGTGAAGCGGAGGCCCGTCAAAAGCCGAATGCTTGGGCTGGAGCGAAGCGGAACACATCATATACCCTATTAGGGTTTCCACTCAGAGATTTATTCTCTTGTAAGCTGTCATATGGTGTTGTAACCCGACTCTTAATAATAGTGAGGAGTGTTTGTTTGGCCGGGCGCACGTGATTTTTTTTCCCTTACGCCTTGGGAGGGTTATCAACGTTAAATCTTGTGTCTCCGCTGTGATTGATCTTGTTTTCTTCATCGCTTGTTCTCTTTTTCAGTGAACTCAATAAAAAGTGAATATCTTTTAAAAAAATTCATGGCATACAAGTGACTTCAATAAATGGATTTGGACTGAAAATATGAACCACACAAAAAAACTGTGGGATAGAAAGAAGACATACTCCATGCACGAGATGCAGGTATATAAGTATACATATCAGCAGGATCGACACAATCACTGAGTGTGAGATCGTGGGATTTAACAACTCAAGAGCCGCGTGACGGCATGAGCATACTAACCTTGTGGTGGGAGCCAAGAGGAGGCAGCAGCGGTGGAATCCACATCCCCTGCTCCATCAGCACCCCCAGCGCCAGCTCTAGGCACCAAAACAGCAAGCAGCAGGTGGAGGGGAATGAGCCAGCAACCATGGCAGTTTAGGCGGCAGTAGGATGCTACCATGGCGCTGCACGGCGTCCCAAGTAATGTTGAGTTCGGAGGAAATACACGGCGCCTCTCACCACCTCGTGTCACCGTCTGGCCATCTGTGTGTATATATAGCCCCAAGAAAACGATTTAGAGAGGCGCGCAATAACAAAACCAGCCAACCCCAGAAATGGAATTCTAGGGACGCTGTCTTTGTTGGGCCTGCCCCTGGAACAATATTTCTCTTTATTTTCTGTTTTCTGTTTTCTTTTTTCCTGTTTTATTGCATAATTCCTGAAAGATTTCTTTAAAACCTAGTCGCATGAACTATATCAGTTTATATCCTAAAACCATATATAAGTAATCTTATGAAGCCATATAGAATTAGCCCACATATACAAGTAATCTTTTAAATCATTATACAAGTAATCTCATAAATCCACATACAATAATCATGAGTAAAATGCAACAGAGTTACATTCACTTTTGAGGTGGTGTCACCTAACCCGATCAACTTTAAAACTGCATTTTTAGGTTTATAAACTATTTAAGTAGTTCATCGGAGGTCCATACACCCATTCATTAAGGATGAAAATGGTATGAAAATATGTTGACCGAATCGCATCGTTTTCCACAATTAATCCGATTGAATTCTTATTTTTCGGTCAAATCTGAATTGATTCAAAATACGAAACATAAAAATCAAATTTGGAACAAAACATGATTTAGAAGTTTTTTCGACCGTTTTTACTTTTCTAATTTTAGTTGGGAATATCCCAAATTATAAATTCGGTTTCGCCCAATACACACAAGCCCAATTTTTTGTGTGCAAGCCGGCAGTCCAGCAAGCGCGGCATAGGTCGAACGAGCAGGCGAGCACAGCCAGGGCACGGAGTCGGTGAGCGACCGCGTGTACACGGCTGGTAGGCCAGCGCCAAGCAGGTCCGTGCTGCCGATGCACTGCTCTCTTACATCAGTGGTGTTGCAGGGCACCGAGTTGCGGGTCACCGATTGGAGCATCGAGATGCTGTTGGAGGTGAACCTGACAGGAAGCGCAAGGACACCATGGTGGCTCGACAGGAAGCGATTTGAGCAGCATGTGATGGGCAAGCTTGTGGACCTCATCAAGAGCTCCATTACCACGGTTCATTGGGGCGACGGACGTTGGGCCATATGCATAATGCCATAATGTGCCGTGGTCAGCAACAACGGCATCATCCTGCTGATGTCGTGCGGAAGCGCGCGGCGCTCAACGACAGCCACGACTAGGTGATCCGATACATACAACAATGCGCCCACGGGCGAGGGCAGGTACGCTACGGCACGTCACCTCGGCGCCCAGACCGCCTAGCGGTCGTCGACACCAACGTGCTAAGTGGAGCACGGCGCGGACCAGCTGCCTGTACTATCGCTTCTATGATGACCGCATGCCCATCATCACCTATATGTGCAACGCCGCGCACTTTGGGAGGTGGACCATGCGGCTTAAAGTGAATTGTGACGATGTAGCTCATACATCCCTTTTAAGAATATTGTAACTTATATCGGAGAACTTAAACAAACGCAAATTAAAAAACTTTGAACTGAAAAGTTTTAGATCTAGAGTATTATAACTTTGGTTTAGATTGTTTCTCTATCCGAGGTACTTTTTAAGAATTTAAGAGAAATGGATTATGAAGTAAGAAAATTAAAATAGAATGCTTTGACACAAAAATTATTTTAAATGGAAAAGTTGTCAACTGAAAACTTTCAACTGCTTTTGAGTATTACAACTTTGGTTTTAAATAGTTACTTCGTCCAAGGTAATATGATTTTGTTAAAAAGTTTATGTTATGAAAACTTAAAACATAATTTTGGGCCTTAAAATATTTCTATTGGTAAAGTCATCAACTGCAAAGCTTTAGAGGTCTTCGTGTACTACAAATTTGATGTCTTCTTCCAACTTAATTTAACAAATTTGATGCTTTAGAGGCAGGCCAAATTGCCAACTACATCTGAAACTTTGTTTCTAGAGATGCCTGGAATTTCTTGCCGCCTCTAGAAATTCATTGATTTCTAAAGGTCACTAGTAAGCTGAACCACCTATAAGAGCATCTCCAACAGATTAGCTAAATTCTACTCTTTATATTTTCATTTAGCTAGCCATTTAGCTAAGATTCACTCTCCAAATTCTGGTCAACTCCAACAGACTAGGTAAATAAAACTTAGGTGTACAGGGTGGGTCCCACGTGTCATTCGACTCCATATCTTCTTCCTCCCGCACCCCCGCCTCCGATCCGCCGGCCTGGCGGCATGCTCCCACCCGCCTCCTCCGCACCGCTCTCTCGGCCGGCGCCCCTGCCCAGCGTCGCCGCTCCGGCTGCTCGCCCCTGCCCGCGCACCTCCCCACCACTCGCTCCGGCTGCGCCCACGCAGCGCCTCCGCCCCTGCTCACTCAGCCGGCCCCCGCTCGCTGGCCGCCCGCCATGCGCGCCGCCCGCTCCAGATCCGCAGGCTCTGGTCCGGCTCGCACGAGGAGCTCTGCCGGCTGCTCGAGGTGGCGCCGGGCGCCGAGCATTTTCCACGGCGGCTCGAGTTTGGAGGACCGCACCCGGCACGCCAGCGGCGTGGTTCGGCTTGCAGAGCAGCTGCCCGGGGAGGTCAAGCTCGGGGGGGAGGTGGAGGCCCGATGGAGGGCGACGACGGGCCAGCCCGGCGGTGCCGCTGCAGCTTGACCTGCGCGTGGGAGCTGCTCGTCGCGGGCACAGAGAGAGAGGACATGGGCGGAATCGCGGGAGGGGTGATATACCGAGCGCTGGGCCTCGCCAAGGATGCCGGCGAGGGCCTGCTTTTTCCGATCCGGATGATGAGCGGTCGGGATGACGAAGTCCTGTTGGATGCTGGTTTTCTGAGTTTTTGCAAAATTTTAGGTAGTCAGATGTATCTACAGAGTCTGTTGGAGTTGCTCTAAAAATGGCGTTTTAGAGCATCCTCTAAAAAATAGAGGGCATTTGTAAAGGCGGATGGAATACCCATACTTTCAAAAAATCGAATTTAGAGGCCATCTGGCTTGAAACCATTTTTTAAAATGAACTTCGATAGAACCGTATATCCCCAAAAAAATGGAGTCTTTGCTAAAAAATTATTTTTGTAAGGCCAGTCTCGATGTGAGTTTCAAGTGATTTTTATTTGCATTAAATATGTTACAACATAGGCACCTTTGATGACATGGTAGTATATTTAAGAAGAGAGAAACCGTAGAATCAAACTCTCCATTGAGAGTGAGTGTTTCATCAATCTTTTATTCTATATCATATATGACATGACGGTTTTGAAAGTAACGCCATGAAACTCCGAACTGAGACCTGCCTAATATTGAGGGCAAAGGGGGCGCACATTGACTGATAATTAACAAGCTAAAAAACACACGCGCATATCTGTACGTTGCAGAGGAGATTGGGAAAATAAATAATTGTCTCTTAAGGAAGCAACAAAGTTAGGAGCGACGCAATGACCGATCCGTATCAACATTACTTCCTCTCGCTGTGTGCATGGCTGTAATCCTGGTGGAGAATTTTATATCTCCAAGTAGCATCTGTGCGGGTGGAGTAGAGATTCCACGAAGGGAAACGTTAATTAGGTACTCCCTCCATTCTAAATTATAAGTCGTTTGACTTTTTAAACTTTAAGTTTGACCACTCGTCTTATTTAAAAAATTTATGCAAATATCATCAAATTTAAGCTATTTTTGAAGATTTTATATTAACAAAACAACCCACGAAAAAAAAATAAAAATTTACATAAATTTTTGAATAAGACGAGTGGTCAAGCTTAGGGACAAAAAAGTTAAACAACTTATAAATTGGGAAGGAGGGAGTACAAGATAGTGAACAAATTGGACTAGACGTACAATAATAAACACTTCCTGCATCCTTCATTACTGTGAGCGTGTGCTAACCATGCATGCAAAAACGTCAATTGCATGTAAAGGAAGACGACACAATCTTGACCGCTGGGCAAATACTAGCGTTGCAATACGGATCGGTCAAAGTCCGTCGCTCGTCAACCCGCACGCCTCATGCACCCCGTTTCTACCGGCACGTTCGAGTCGTTGTGGAGTGTAGTGACCGCCACCCATCTCCGACAATGCTACTACTCCACCACTGATACAGTCCCATCGAGTGGCGCAACCAGAACGTGGCATTATGGATCGGTCAAAGTCCGTCGTCCACCCGCACGCCTAGAAGGTCCTAAAGCGGGCGCCACATGCAGACCGGCCAGCTCGAGTCGCTGTGGACTGTAGACCCGGGCCCTGTCCGTAGTGATTTTGCTATCGATCTCACCATTGATCAGGGGGCGGATTCACAGGTTATGCAAGCCGGGCCACCGCATACCCTGGGTCCAGCCGTCATACACCCATAATAGAAATTTTATTAAATGTAAAAAAAAGAGAACTATCTCCTCGTGTTCCCAGGCCAGGCGTACCTAGAGTCGCGGCCCTATTGCGCGTTTTGCGCGTCGCCGCGGATGACCGGACGTAATTGCGGCCCACTGCTCGAAGTCGAAATACGGAGAGTCAGCAGTGCGCGAGGGCAAAGAGTCCTGCTAGGCTGACGCCGCAGTTGACCCAGCACCTATAAGACGCGTGCGTTGGTGTTATTTGTGCTGGGTGCAAGGACATAGGACATGAGTAGTGGGTCAAGATGCCGACGACAGGCAGCCGCCACGGAATTCCACCCATGCTTTTGTCGTTGTTGCTGCTGCTTTTTCTCTTCAATGGATGTCCTGTTCCTTGCTGGGGCGAACTGAGGGACAGTGCACCTCCGGCGCCGGCCCCGGCGGCGCCGCCCCCCAGTTTAAGTTTTAAAACCACAGGTAATACATCACTTTAACATGTAAATTTACAAGACCCCTCCCTGGACAAACACTTGCTAATTTTCTTGACATCGTTTTGCGCCACCTCTCAGGTTTTAACATGAGTCGTATGCGCGATACGGGCTGGGTCCAGGGAGTATTACCCCAAGTGAGTACATATATACCCTTTCTATGCATCTATATTATCGTAATATTGTGTACGGTTCGACGATTACACAATTGGATCAATTTGTGCTATGAGAAATCACCTATTTGCGCAAATTAAAACTGGTACCATCCATATCCGGACATCTTTTGTCTGCAGATTAAATTTGTTCCTTCATTGCTTGGAAATATACGTAGCTCTCCCTCAGTCCTGAAATACGATTCATTATGACTTGTAGAATATGTACTAGAATATCAGCACTACTTAAACTATTATTAGAGGCTTTTTTGGTAGAGACAGCTGTATCCAAAACCATTTCTAAAAAATGGTTCCAGAGTTGATCCACCTCTATAAATCAACTTTTAGAGGAGGGTGGTGATTTCAACTGCCTCTAAAAATGCCTCTATGTCTAACGGTGGTTAGAAATATAGTCCACCTATATAAAAAAGTAGGGTGCAACACGAAAAAAATCGTCACTTTTAAAGTTATCTTGAATGAAGATGATCTTTTAAAGCTCAAAGAGATCAACAAATTTATATTTGAACAATACTTTTTTGATATAAATTCGTTTTTAAGGTCTCAAAATTTGTATTTTGAAATTTAAACAATCTCAAATGGAGACACCCTAAAAAGTTGTATTCCTTTATTTACTAAATCCAAGACTTTGTAGTTCAAAGGTTTTTGTTTATTTGAAGTCGCTTGTGAGCATAAATAGGCAATACAAGATTTGTAAGAGTTAATACAAAATGATAGCTTCTATACTTTTTTTTTTACAACATTCTATACTTTACTTGGCCACTGTTGACTGTATATCCCAGTGTTAAAGGTAGACTGGCACGAGCCGCATTCGCGAGAAAGCACATTATTTGTGATGCGCGTCAGTGAGGGTTCCTTGTGGGCTTCTTCTGGATTATAGAAAATTGTTATTTTCAGGAAAATAATTGCTAGAGAAAAGCATATAGCTTCTCGGCTCTATAAGTAGTATATACTTTTCTTAAGAAACAATTACATTATGGTGCGGTCTCTCATAACTTAAGTAGTATATACTTTTCTTAAGAAAAAAACTACATTACGGTACTCTGCATAACTTAATTAGATACACAAATAGTCTTTTATTGCTTTCAGCCTCCCGTTGTTAAATGCAAGCTATTGAAAAGCAACACAACTAAAATATGGAAATTATTGGCGCATCAATTAGATAACAACTATCGATGTCTAGTGAAGATAGATCTCGATAAGTTGAAGTTTGTATTAGCATATGACATGCCATTTCAAATCTGGCTTCCCATTTTTGTATTGTTTAACACCACGACTTTGCACTCAAATGGAATTTCCTCCGTATCTTTGGTTGATCCTTTCCATTAAACTAACTAGTGTTGTACATTCTAACTTGACGGATTTTTATTGTGTGCACAGTAAGCGTTACTGCAGGTCGTCAACCGAGCCGACAAGGTGGTTCTTCTCCGAACAACTCAGGGAAACACTGCAAAGCTCAACCATGCAAACCAACGGCTGTGTAGTGCAGACTTCAACCTCAATAAATAAGCAAGACGTTATGCTCTTCATATGCATTCTGGCTCCAATTGTTGACATTTGAATTTGATACAGTGGAATAATTTGCGTTGGTGACACTACTGCTATAAAGTAATTGTCCAATCATTCCAAATTATAAGACGTTTTGGCTTTTCAGAATATATAGCTTTTGCTAAGAACTTAGATATGTACTATATCTAGATGAATAGTAAAAAGCAATATATCTAAAAAAAAAGTCAAAACGTCTTATAATTTGGAATGTAAGGAGTACCATTTTCACCAATGATTCATGAAACAAACGCCGGTTGTATGTCACCTCCAGATTATAATAGAACCGGTGATGATAATTATTTTCACCGATGGGAGATATTTCACCAATAGTTCATGATAAGAACCAACAGTGTAAAAGATTGGATGGACAGCTGTTTGGTTTGCTGAGTACTCCCTCCGTCCCAAATTAAGTGTTGTTTTGGGTTTCCGTGCTGCAAGTTTGACTCGATTTGTAGAAAATACGTGCAATGTTTGTGTTTCCAAATAATTTTGTTAAAAAACTAGACTCATAGATCTTTCCAACGATGCTAATTACGTAACATAAATGTTAATAATTTTGAATATATATTTAATCAAAGTAATTTTTTGGGAAGCGAGAACGATAGAATAGCCCGGATGCGATCCGGGCGAGCTGTTACGGCATGCGCAGCGAAGATCAGCGGCAAACGGTGGCGCTGGGGGTGCCGGCGGCAGCCTTTGCGGCAGCGGCTGTGGCAGCGGCTAGGGTTCGGGAGAGACGAGAGCTTGAAGGCTTGAGAGCTGAGGGTTTCTCCTTTATTATTTCTTTCTTAATTCCAACCGATTACAGATCCCTTTGTATTTATAGTTCGGAGAAGACTTACACGCTAAGTAATCTCTAGGAGGTTTCCTTATAGATCGGAATACCTCTTTATAAATCAAATCTTAATTTATTTCCTATTATGACTCAAACTCTTTATTTCCTAATTCATTTATTTCCTAATTTTATTTGACGATAATGACGGCGGCGGCGGCGCGCGGCTGCTGCCCTTCTCCCGGGCGCGGCGCCCTTATGGGCCCTTGGGCAGCGGCCCTTTTTGGGCTGTGACATCTCCTCCCCTTTTTCAGGACGGTAGCGTCCTCGCGCTATGTCGTTGCACGGTTGTCATCCACTTGCATATGCAGACGTCGGCATTTTGCAGCTGGTTTCCAAGTCGGAGGTGTCGTGGAGAAGTGTATGAGCTGGCCGAAGATGAGTTTGCTGACCTTTTTTCGGTCTTTGGGCGATGGTTGGGAGCCCAATGCTTCCTTGGCCGATCTGATTGGCATTGGCGAGGTGAAGCCGGATGAAGGCCTCCGGGGGTAGCGAGGGAGGCAACGAGGTAGGAGACACACGGCATGTTCTCCTTGTTGTCGTTCTTGCCTTAGTTAATGGAGTGGTCGATCAAAGAACAAGATCGGCACCAATGGCAAAAGCTATGTGGTAGCTCCTCCATCGGCATGATGCTCGTCGGGAAGCCTTGCGTCAATGGCGAGGACGTCGGGAGGTGGACGCCAACCTTTAGCGAGCATCAAGCGGTGCTTCCGCTGGAGCTTCGATGATGCCGGCCATGTTTTGTAGCTCGTGGTCGGTTGTCGTGGTGAGGCTAGGCCGATGAGAGCCTCCCGGGTAGCAATGAGGTTGAGGCGGTAGAAGACCTGTGCATGTGGCACGCTCATCATGTCGTCGGCATTGGAGCTCACAAGTCGGGGCTCGTTGAAGACCTCGTAGGAGATGGGGGCGTCGAACTGGTGGGCGAGTCGGATCGCCATGCCCAACGTGCGGGGTGCCTCCTGTTGCACCGCAGCCCAAAGCTTTTTGCGAAGCCCGTTGGTGAGCTCGAGAGCATAGGTGTAGTCGTCGGGCGTCGATGTCATTGAGGATCGAGGGAGCCGGCCGGATCAGCCCTCGAGGTGTCCCTACCGTCATAGCCGAGTCGTCGATGGCATTGTGTCCATCGCTTTTCGGCGATCGCGTCGCGACGAACGTGGCGGATTAGGCGTCGAGGAGACGAGCGAAGCGGATCGCCGCGTCCATCGTCGCCGGTGCCTCCCGCTATAGTGCATCCGGTAGGCGTAGCACGGAGTCCACTAGTGAAAAGGTGGAATCGGTAAAGCTGGCTTGGGATGCCGCGTGTGTGGCGTGGGTGTCGAGGGCGAGATGTGGTCGATCATGGCGTCGTCTGTCGGGTGGCGCGAAATGCCCGGTCGTGTCGCCGTTGGATTATTGGCCCGCCGCTGCAAGAGACACCGTGTAAAAGGTGTCCCGATCATCCCTTATGGCGCGTCTTTGGTCATGTGGATGAGCCAAAGGTGTGCTTGCCCTCTGTTAGGTGTGGAGACTCGTCTGGGACATGTTCATCCGGGAGGGGTCTTGGCTGGCGTCGACGAGGAGGTGCATCCAAGGAATCCATGGTGTTGGGTCGGTGGCGCCATCATAAGGTGGTATCGGGGGTGCCATGAGTTGTTGGTCGATCGGAGATGGAGTCGGGTCAGTGCCCGGTTTGTTGGTATAAATTATATGCATACAATGTCGTTGTAAAATTATCCGCAAAGCGCCTGAGATAGAAATATCAAGTAGCACTTCACCAAAAGATGAACTCCCGGTTTTAAAATATCGAACCCAAAGGAACAAGGTGAATATAACTAGCATTTACCCAATCCACTTCACAATCAAAGTACTTAAGAAACTAGCTAAATTAGGAGATAACATCGACTTCTTGTTCTAATCTCTATAAACCCCGTTTATTTATTCTATCGTGGACGCTAATTCTTAATAAAAGTAAGGCAAAATTACTCTACTAAGAACATACAAAGCCTACCGTTTCTTCTTGGAAGGAAGTGGAGGCTCTGAGAGGATTCGATAAAAGCTATAAAGTCACCTTTATGATACTATCAATGATTCCCTACCAAGCAAGGGCATTCACGATAACTCTAGTCTAAGCACCGCGCATACACTAGAAACTATCCCTCTAATCAAGAGCAACCAAGATTAAAGTACTCTAAAAAGAGTTGCAAACTTGAAGAATAGAATAAACCAAAACTTACTTTAATTATGAAGTCGAAAACCGGATAATCTCTGAATACACTCCTCCTCTTGCAAAAGAATGATCCCTCGAATACAAGAGAGAAGATCCGACGGGCGGAACTCCTCGAAGCACTCCTCACTAATCTCTATTTCTAATAAACTTGATTGCTAATCAAGATCCTTTATAGCTAATCTGAAATGGATATGCTCTAACCATAGGATCTTGACTTTCTCTAACCCTAGACTTCTCAGAGAGATCTCTGAAGAAGGAATTCTATCTATTGCTAATGAATTAGGGTTTCAGGGGGTAGCCCAGCCCCTTCTTTTATAGCCCCATAGGATGAATCTTAGCCCTTGGATCAAACCGACTTGATTGGACCGGACTAGATCATCTCCATAGGTCGGTTGTAGGAAGGTTCCAGAAGCTCGACACGTGGCGTGCTCAGGGGGTGCCGTGCGGCACCACCCCCGTGCCGCCCGGCCCCACCTAGAAGTGGGTGGGCCCCGGCCTTGGTGAGGTGTCCTCTCTTCTCATTTTGACCCTGGGAATTTACTCCAATCGCTCTGATTTTGTCCTTTTCTTCCGTTTCTCTATTTTCACTCTTTTTAAAACTTTGTTTTTATTTGTTTTTCGGAGTTCTCCTGCAAAACTGAGTGTGCACCAAAACTTGTGGAATTCATTAGTAATAATAATATTTTAGTAGCATTCATCCATGTTTAAGAGCTTTCCATATATATAAAAGTGATCAATAACTACCATCAACACCAGCTGAAGTGGCGACAGCCTGATCCATGGACGAGGTACTGCAGGGGTCGTCGATTGCGCTAGGTGCTCCCTTGCTGGCGTGGTCGTAGGGTGGCCTGCTCAAAGTGAGGAGTCGTCCTCAAGGTGTGCAAGTGCTGCAAATGCATCTGCGGCCTTCTTGGTGATGGTGGTGACGCCCTCGGTGGTGAGGGGCGTTGTTGGCACTCGGGTGGTGTCAAGGTTGACAGCATCGTCGAGGGCGGCGTCGGTGGCGTCGTTGTGATGTCGATGATGGCAGCTCCATGTGGGATGGGATGGACTTCCCTGATTGCGGAGAGCGGGTGATGTCCTGATTTCTTTGGGGCGTTGACGCCGATTGATGTTCATGGCGCCAACGATGTCCCGGGACGTCGGGTTGAGGTCGACAATGTCAATGTCGACATCGGGTGACGTCATTGTGTTGCTCATGATGGTAATGGCGTCGGTGCTCCCGGTGCTCCCGGTGTCAAGGATGATGTTGCCGGTGACCGGGAACTTATTCGCGCCATTGTAGTAGCCATGAGACGTTGGCCTAGTTGGGTAGGCCTTTAATCGGCGGCGTGGGGGCGTCGGTAGTAGCCTCCTAACTGATCCGACACGACTACGACGGCGGGGCATCCTTGGGGGGACGCGTGCCGTTGCTTGCAAAGATCGATGATTGTGGAGGGAGACGGCGTTGCCATCGGGCGGCGCCATAGCAGCGAATCGTCGTGGGTCATCGTGGTGACCCGGCGTTAGCGTGCACGCCGCATAGCATGGCTGCTTGCTATGGCGTTCTTCGGGCTGGTGTGGCCACCGATTCATTTGTCGATGGGGAGGGCGGTGTTGTCGATGCCGTGGGGGTGTTGGTGTTGTCAGCGGCGCGCCCGCGAGGCGTCGTCGTTAGCGGCGCCGGTAGAGCATCACTGCCGTGGCGCCCATTGTAGGAGCATCGTCGTCGTGGCGGTCTTGTTGTTCAACTTCTCCTTGAGGGCGTTGAACGGGCGCGGATTACCGCCACCAACGTGCCGGGTCGGTGGTGGCCATCCCGGTTGGAAGGCGGGTGGTGAGGGTAGAGGAATCGTGCGGTCTCCGAAAACCACGTGTAATAGCCGGATGCGATCCGGCGAGCTGCTGGCACACGCGCGGCGAAGATCGGCGCGGCGCTGGGCCAGGCAGCGCGGCGCGATTGAAACGATGGCGGCGGCTAGGGTTCGGGAGAGAAAGAGCTTGAAGGCTTGAGAGCTGAAGGTTCCCTTTATTATTTCTTTCTTAATTCCAACGATTATAGATCCCGTGTATTTATAGTCCGAGTAAGACTTGCATGCTAAGTAATCTCTAGGAGGTTTCCTTATAGATCGGAGTACCTCTTTACAAATCAAATCTTAATTTATTTACTATTATGACCCAAACTCTTTATTTCCTAATTCTTTTTATTTCCTAATTTTATTTGATGAATTTTGCCGATGATGGCCACGCGGCTACGGCGGCGGCGCCGCCATTCTCCTGGGCGCGGCGCGCCCTATGGGCCCTTGGGCGCGGCCCTTCGGTTGTGACAATGATGGTTATTTTGGGACGGAGGGGTAGGCATTTGGCCCTTTCGTAGCAAACCATGACTCAATGCATTTATGTGGCACACGCCTTGACGGCTATCCGCGGCGGGGCAGCGGACACAACGGTGAGAGCCGGTGAGCACGAGGCGAGGTGTTGCTAGTGTGGATTGCCAACGAGGAGCGACGGGGTGTTGACACATATTAATGAATACTTTTAATTGCCAATTAAACATGGAAAAGGACTAAAATATAAAATAGATAATCTTATTAGGGGTTTATACTAATGATTTCCATGAGTTTTGGTAGAGTTGTGATTTGCAGGGACTTAACAGAAAACGGTAGAATTCGTAACGCAATCCAACTCCGAACGAAGTCTAGAAGGCTCGGGGAATACACCCGACGTGAACGAAACTTAACACCCAAGAAAACATCATCTAGAAGACTCGGGGAAGCCACGACGGCGTCGCGGGACCTGGGTGGGACCCACCTCGGGCGGCCGGCCTCCCTCCGTAGGCCGCTCGGCCCGGCCCCCTCGGCCAAGCAAGCCCGCTTCCGAAGCTTCTCCAACCGCCTCTAAGGCGCAATCTAATCCGCTCGTTTAATGTCGGTTTGATCCGAGGGCGACGGTGGAGTACGAGATGTATCTAAGTCCAACACTGGCACCTCCTTCGGACTATATAAGCAGCCCCAAGGCGCCCCAAAGAACATCATCTCCTCATTAGCTATCAACAGAAAAAAATCTAGGGTTTCATATTAGAAGAGAGAGAGGTCCCTCTAGTTGTCTAGTTCATCTAGTTCTAGTTCTAGATCTAGTTCTTCTAGTTCATCTAGTTGTAAGATCAAGGAGAGAGGAGTGGAGAAAGCTGGAGATCCGGACACATCGGATCTTCATCAACATTGTACATCTACAACAACTAGTTAGATCCCAAAGAATCTCCGAGGTTCTTCATTTATTATTTCTATTTATTCTATTCAATTAATTTCAGTTCTACTTTACAATATTTACTTGGATCTCTGCTGCGTATTGAGTGCTCTAGTTTTAACGTGAAATTAGAGTAGTAATTAATAGTGTAGGCGTGGTGTCTAGACTAGAGATTACCCGAGTTTGCCCAATCCCACGGTTGTGGTAGCCCCCGGGGGTGGCGACCTGTCGGTCTTTGTAATCCACCACGTTCGGGTTGGTGATTCGTAGAGCTTTTTGGCGGCCTTCCCCGATCACCCTTTCCCGTCTTTTTTCGAGGATCGGGAGACGGTACGCATTTCCGGCGTAAGTAAAGTAAAACAAGCCTTTGATTATTTAGATCAACTTAGAATACTTAGAAAATTCTAAACTCTCTCTCCACATCATTATTCATTTCTTCTGGACGTTCCTACTCTTTCTAGTACACTTCCGTTCCCCGTGGAAATCGATACTCTGGAATACTCCCGGATGAAAGCTACATCGGTATCCGTGCGCTTGCGGATTTCTCTGTTCAAGTTAATTTATACCAACAAGCTTTACGGCGCGTTCTTGGGAACAAAAGGCTGTGCTAGTTAGAACCACGATCGTCCTTTTACCTTTTTACTTTTTTTTCCCTTCTACCTTTCTTTCCTTTTACCCCTACATATACCACATGGATTTCACTCCTATCATTAAATTCTTTGCTCCAAAGGGCGACATGTTGGAGCCTCCATCATCTTCACACCCTATTCTTACAGATGGCTATGAGCTTCGCCCCCCGGCTCTTATAGCCATGGTTGAGCAATCCTTCTGCAGGTTAGCACATGAAGATCCATACACCCACCTTAGAGATTTTGAGCAGTTGTGTTCTTGCGGGAATATTCCCGTATGACACAAGAGACCATTAAATGGAAATTATTTCCGTTCTCCCTTGAGGGAAGAGCGAGAAAATGGTATGCTCACTACGTAGGAAAAACGTAAATGGAGATTGGGATGAACTTCGAGACAAATTTTTGTCTTGCCTTCTTTCCTCTTTATAAAATCGCTGACCTTAGAATAGAAGTTCTTACATTTAGACAAAAAGAGAAGGAGACTCTAGGAGCAGCCTGGGCTAGATTCACAAGCCTTACCAATTGGGCCCAAACCTTTCCTTGCGACCACTGTCCTGCTCTATCACTTTTATCGCGGTTATTAACAAGGAAGTCTGCTGCATCTCGACATCACTTCGGGAGGATCATTCTCACATAAACTAGTTAGTGAGGGAAAAGCCATTCTTGAGAAAATCCTTGACAACACTCCCTACCTTAACGTTTTTGATGAGTTACCCGAAGAAGAAATCGAGCCGAGCCCCTAACAACAAGAGGAGACACACGCAACCAAATCTAAAATTCCTATAATATCTTCTAAAAGATTTGGTTGCCATAGAATCTCCTACTATGGAAACACATCACACTCTAAACACTTTAGAGAGTGATGAATCCCATCCTTCCATCGAGGTTGATCTTTTTTGAAAATTCTAGGAATGCCTCGAATTTATCATTTAGAATGCATCCACCTAAGAGACCTCCAAGTGAATATATTTCAAATTCTTTTGAGGAGGAGTCTCTTAGAAAATGTTCTCGTTCCTACAAAGGATATCGGGAGGAATTCTATGATGGCATGTCTAGTGATACCATAGAAGGAGAGCCAAGCTACCTAGAAGACGATCTTATTTTCTCCCCTTCCATGCCTAGACAAGATTACATATTCGAACCCATTTTCAGACCCATCCTTAACCCCGATGAATCCTTGTACTCTCTCTTTCCCTTGAGACCCTTGAGGGCCCTAAAATTCATCAAGACAACCTAAATATAGGAGCCATCAAGACCACCGTGAAGACCAAGAAGAAGCGACAACAATGGCTAGAGGATAATAAAGAGTTATATGCTACAGCCGTTGAATGGATGGGCGAGACCTTAGATGAGATCGACACGAGAGACACCACTCCAAGAGAAACTTTAGATATCTATGACAAATCAACCTTGGAGTTTGAGAAGAAGGATGACATCAATGAGCATGGAAGCTACTACATAGACACTTCATCTAGTTCATGCTCACATGAGAAACTTCCCGAACTACCTAATCTAACCACTCTCAAGACGTACAACCCCTCGTGCTCTTGCCTCCTATAGATTTTGAGAAGGTGATTGTAGATGTGTTCATCTATAATAAAAATTCTAAACTCTCTCTCCACATCATTATTCTTTTCTTCGGACGTTCCTACTCTTTCTAGTACACTTCACGTTCCCGTGGAAATCGATACTACGGAATACTCGGGTGAAAGCTACATCGGTATCCGTGCGCTTGCAGATTTCTCTGTTAGCGTTAATTTATACCAACGGGGGTGGGTTCGTTGGTGTCTATCGCGATGCCGTGGAGAACAAACCGGAAGGTGGTGGGTGCGAGGGAGACGGGGAGCTGAGGCCAAGGTCAACCATGTGGCGGGGTTGGTAGCGCGTGGCGAGGAACGAGGGGAGGCCGGTGGAGAGTCAAGGTGGAAGCGGCGATCTCGCGCGTACATAGGACTGCTTAGGGAGTAGGCAAGGGAAATAAGGGCTGGTGTGGAGCTTCGGTAATGGCCATCAATGGTGGTGATTGCCATTGATGCCGTGGGAATAGAGCAAAGGGGAAACAGGAAGGGGGTCTAAATGCACTTTGTGATTGCGGCTTGACTGTACGCTGCGGCTCCACGGGCCCGGTTCATCCGTCGGCGATGGATGGAAGGTGGGGATAGAGAGGATTGGG
>JADLZK010002016.1:0-13681 GCA_015847255.1 Hyparrhenia diplandra | reverse complement strand
AGATTTGTGTGGCCTTGCAATAGAATTGGTTAGGAGCTCAAGCTAGGCTTGTCACCTCATTTATCTTGTGTAGGATCTTTTGTGAGGTGATTTAGAGTCATTGATAGAGGGGTGAAGTCTTGGCTAGACCGGTAAGTTTAATTCCGCATTAGTTTCGGTTAGCCGGTGCAATTAGTTTTAAAAGGGACTATTCACCCCCCTCTAGTCCCCATCTCGACCCTTCATCGCTGGAATATGAGGTCGGTCCACGAGCTGACTAGACGAACGAGCTCGTTGCGAAAACGAGATCGGGCCTCACTCAAGCTATCCGCTACAAAGCTCGCCGAGCGCTCGGCTTCGGCCCTCGAGGTAAAGCCGAGCTCAAGCTCACCCTCCCCGCGCAACGAGCAAGAGCGCAGGGGGCAAATGACAAAACGCGAACTACAACAAGCCTCCGCGAGGACTTTTGTCCTCACGGAGCCTCGGGGGCTACACCTGCGGGTGCGCTCACGCGCACCCCGCCTAGAAATCTGGTCCCCCATCCCAATGCGGACGAAATCACTCAGCGCGCGCAGGAGAACTGCTCCCCTCCACGCACTCGGGGGCTACTATGGGACACAGATATTCTGGCCTCGATTAGTTAGGCTAGATCCGCCACGAAGACCTTATCACGAGATAAGGGAAGTTCATCAGCGGACGAACGAGGCCGGACCTTCCTCACCTCAATCGGGCCCGAGCTCGACAGACATTTCTCTGTCTCGAACGAGCTCCCTTCGGGACGAGCTCCCTGGGCACGAGCTCAAGCTCGGCCTGACACCCATTCTCCGCCTCAAACGAGCTCTCACGGATGTGCAAGGGCGCTCCGAGCTCGAGCTCGACCGACGAGCTCCTTTCCATCTCGAACGAGCTCCTGGATATCGCCAATTCCTCACCAACGACGGGCTCGGGACACAACGCTGATCGATGACGCCGCAGCTACTGACTGGGTGCCGCAACCTACGGCAAGATATCGCTAGAGGAACGAGATCCCCGACGGCACGCGTGGTATGGCCTGTCACAACCACGCCATATCACGCCAGGCGCTACGGACAAGCGCTACCAAACAAGGATGACCTCGACAATGGCGGCCGAGCTCCCGCCCGAACTCTCCCCGTCGACATGTTTTCCTGCGACCCCAAAATGCGCGCATTGATGGCCGAGGCGGCGCCGTCGCGGGCCCGTCCGTGGACAGCGGCGCGTGCCCGACGGACGGAGGGGTGCATGGGCGGCGGGCGGCGCGTTGAGCTCATTGTCCCCTCCACCACCGACCGACGAGCTCCGAGCTCGACGAACGTGCGTCACGGGGCCTCGGAATATGGAGCCGCCCCTACACAGCTCTGGCGACTGCGGATAGGCAATGGCGCAGGGCGGCGGCGACAGGCGCACGCCGGGCGGTCCGGCGTGCCCGACCGAACGGTCACATTTTCCTCCTCCACCCCCGAATTTGTATCTCTTCTCCTCTTAAGTCCCTCCCTCGGTGGCCACCTGTACACCTCCCTTGCGGCTATAAAAGGGAGGCTCGGCCATTGGAGAAGGACAGGCCCTCTAGCACACTCATAGCGAACAATTGATTCCCTCAATTCCACATCCGTCACAGAGACCTGGGAGCTCATCTCCCTCTCTCGCCTGCTTGTATTCGCCCCGATACGAGCATTTGAGCTCTGATAGTGCCACACACTAGACTAGGGCGCGCCGATTAGCCCCGAACCAGTATAAACTTCGTGTCATTGTCTTTGAGCTAGGCCATCGTTGCACACATTAGCCAGTCGATTACTGTGACCGTGGTATACGACCACGACAGGTTGCCTTATACATTTTCCTCATTCTATGTAAAACTCAGGAATAGTTATCGGTCTGTATCCATAAGCATGAAAGGCACGTGCTCTGAGAGTGCTAAGAAGAGGAGTTGAATGGTTGATGCACATTTTGAATTTGCACACACCAATTATTTATGAGTCCTTTGCAATTCATCCTCTCTTAATTTCATGACCAATAAATAATGGTCAATGCATATTTCATGACCATGTGTCATTTGTAATTAACAATTTCTATGGTTACATTAGCAAAACCGCCTGCCAAACCCGGTTTTGGATGTAAATGACACATTTAAACAAGTTCAATGGCCTATTTACATGTTTTCCTAAGTACATGGACCTAGATGAGACGGCGGGACAAGTTCAAGGACCTACAATGAATTTTACTCTATTAATATTGTACCAGGGCTTGTCACTCCATGAAAAATATTTTTTTTCTTGTATGATGTCACATGAATATATACTTCTTTCTTTATCAAAAAAAGTTATAGCTATTAATGAGATCAATAACTTTTAAATTTTGAGACCGTTCATTTGAAATCGTTAAGACACTTAAGAAAATAGTACAAAATTTAAGAGGCATATTAATCACGTAACAAACCTTATCTTCTTAGAAAAAATCAGGGAGTTGCTATATCTCTTTCACAAGAAATTTACCCAACATTTCTTGCAACGCCCTGCACCCTTGGATCATCATCCAAGGGTGGGACTAAATTAAACAGGAAACACTACCTACTGCACCGAATCTGCGGGCTCAACACTATTCATTAACGGGCCCGAGTACAGTAACAGTTTTAGATCTAACCCGTTAACCCGTTAACTCAGTCAGTGCTCAATTCGCTCACGTTCCAGCATGGGGAGCAATTAAACAATATTTACAATTGTGCCACTGGACTCGTCCAGCAACTATAAAGGTACATGGTCGCCCTTGGTTGTCCTCTCAGACGTCCGACCACACGCACACCGGCTTTGAGGATCAAGTACGGAAGCCCGAGGGCAGCAACGGTGCATCGTCGAAAAAAGATTCATCAATAGGAGCAAAGACAAGTTGTGCACAAGCACCGGTGCATTCTCAAGCGCAATAGCAGATAATGTCACACAATCATAAGGATGTGAGAAAAGCATGAACCAAGACACAACAAACAAATTGGAAAGCCTCATACCTACAGAAGAAACATATCCCGAGACATAAGAACCTCTTCAAGCCTAATAACCTCCAAGGACTGAAATTAAAATAGTAAGTTAGATGGAGCTTATATTGGACATTAAAAAGAGAGATGAAAGGAACCATAATCAATAGATTACCTCTTCATGCTCCAAGGTGCATGCAAGGGGTAGCATAACCTGGTTACCCATAAACCCACCAGCCCTTAAACCTAGAACAGCATATGCGTTGGCCCACAAAGAGGCAGCAGAATAAGCATCAACACCAGGATCAGCCCATTCAGAGCGGTGCTCCCTCCAAAATCGCACAAGTATAGCAGGTGGCACATTCTACAATATCAAAAGAAGTACATTGGGGTAAGGACAATTATACCACAAAAACAATTTTGTGTAAGGAGAACTACCACGAAGATTTTTCATTTAGTATTGTAACTACTAACAAGCAACAAAGTGGGCTATACGGTTACGTAGCATGGAATAAAATTGAGTGCAATATACAGACCTGCAGTAGCATTGATGCTTTTGCGCACATGATGCCACCCCCCATAGCAGAAAAGAATGGGGAAGGGCTGACATGAGATCCAATAAGTTTCTTTGGAGATGAGTTGATTGTAATTGTAATATCATCAGCACCATCACTGCAGGGCCGGCCCTGGACGTGGGCAAGTGGGGCGGTCGCCCTGGGCCCGCAATCAGGAAGGGGCCCTCCCTAGATATGTAAACACAGGTATATTTGGCTCAGTGCTGAACGTTGCCGGCCTGCAATTCCTGGCTTCCGTGAGAAGGATCGAGTCCGGAGATTAAAAAAGGAGAGAAAATACTAGCTTACTCCTATGCGAGGGAGCCACACGCACACGCAAACATAAGACTCGACTCCGCATTCAAGTCTTCATCCGCGGCGGCCGCCGGCATCGCGAGACGTGAGAGCGCGCGGCTGTTGCGCGACGGGCGACGGCGATACCGCGAGAGGCGAGACGGCTCGACGCGATGTGCTTGCAAGTATGCGACCTCCGCGATTTGCCTACTCCGTTATCCGTTCGACCCTAACGCCGAGCACGTATTTAATTCAAATGCTACAGAAAATACTAGAGATTTATGATCCAAGAAATTGGGATAATCTTGATAAGAAAGCAAGGATATATTAGTTGAAAAGGAGCCTATAAGAGTAGATAATAGTGTATTCCCCTTCGATAATAATTTAAGGCATTTCTCATTATCATCGAGAGATGAGTAATAGAGAGCAACATGATAGAAAATGGCAATTTTATTCCAAACACTTGGATAAAGTATTTTGCTTTTACTGTTATCCTTGTAATTCTAAAAAGTGCAAAGGTTCATTAGGAATGATGGGTATAGAGACCGCAAACGTATCAATGAGAGGTTGGGACATTAAATTAGTGTTGAGCACCCTTGCAAAAAAAAAAATAGTGTCAAGCATATTACTAATATGAGCTCATGGGATGAATTGAGAACTAGACTGGGCAAACAAGAGACAACTGATAAAGAGTTACAACAAGTTTGAAGGCATTGGATGGTACGGAGCTAAAAGTGTGTTGCACAACACTGGTAGCTGTTAGTCACAAAAAAAAACTGGAAGCCGTTTTTCCTCATAATGCATGGTTCATCTGAATTTGATTTAAATGATCTAATTTTGAATTAAGTGTTCTACAATTTACTTTGCCAGATACACCAATGACAACTAATGGAGCCAACCGACATCGACATATATGGACTTAGGGCCCTGGGTTTTAGTTTCGCCCCGGGCTTCCAAATATTCAGGGCCGGCACTGATCACTGCTCAACAAAGAAGACCAGCCATCGTCTGGAAAGCCACTCACGGCATCATTTGAGCCTCTGCAAATTACAGTTTAGATTTCAGACCAGTGATAACCAAGAATGGAATGATATTACAAGACACTCTTGCGGATGCTTGATGGTCAAAAGGCTATTCCATCTTTTACACACCCGCCGAGCCTTTGGCTGAAAGTTCGAGAGAACAAAAATTTACCGTCGACCAACACCATAGGGCATTTCACCACTTGATTCATATGCAATTTGCCTAATGTGTCGCAACGCCTACACGTAAAACCAAGATAAAATGCCCAGTTTCAGGTTATGGCATAAGGTACTAGTATTAGGAGGTGCGGCGGCGATGGAATCATGAAGATGACAGCATGAGATGCACGGTTGCGGCACCAACTGACTGACTGACTGACTGACCTTCAGAGAGCAGCAGAGTATTGCGTTGTTGTGCTTCCAGAATGACATCAGGGGACAGTCCGCGCCTTCAGTGTGCGACCAGCGGATCTCTATTCCAGTGTGCGCCCTGGAATTTTGAAATCGTTAGGAACTCTTACACAACTTGACAGCACACAATTCCACAAAACTGCTATGCCTTGATAGCACACGATACAATACAAGGCAGTGGGTAGGGGACAATACAAGGAGCAATGCAATACAATACAAGGGACAATACAATAAATAAAAGGCACAATACAAGGGACAAGACAAGGAACTATACAACACAATCAACTATACAATACAATAAAAAGTACAAGACAAGGGAAAATCCAAACACAACTCGCAGGTCCCTGTGATGACTTCGCGTCTCGGCCTCGAGGGCCTAACGGCCCGCTCAGCCTCGAAGCGAAAGTGTTACTTTCAAAAGGCGCCTTCAGCGCAAGGTTTATATAGGGAATCAAGCGATGTCATTTTGTATTTTGTTGTCTTGTATCGTAGGGTCCCTGCTTGTTTTTAAACAATTTGTTTTTAATAAAAGGGACAATACAGGGACAAAACTTCAGGCATAAACAAGGTTACAGAGTTAACAATTTTTCTTTTTTTGCAGGTCCACATCCAAGGAATTCATGAAATGGAAGAACCAGATTCTTTAAATATTGTGAACCCCAATTATACTCATGATAGGAGGTTACATGGACTTGCTCAATGGGCAAGAGGTATTTGCTTGTTATCTACAAATAAAGCTACATTACTTTATTTGCTACAATACATGATGAAATATCAAACAATACACCTGTTTTATCACAACCAGTGGAATCCCTTTACTTGTTATCTACAGATTATGCCTAGATTTTAAATTGCAAATGCCGAGAACTACAATTGCAGTACACAATATCTGCAATTTACATTATCGGTGACTGCAATTTGTGTATCCAAATGTTTAAATTGCCAGCAATGCAAAGGCCTTTGAAACTCTAGACAAAAACACCAGTTAGCACCTGCAGTATCTTCAAAAATGCTAGGGGCATAGCTGTTGCCTACAATACTCTAGATACACACTAAGATACAAATGGCCTGGGTGCAAAAGTCGAAATATCTTAAAAGCGTAGCTCTTTGTAAAAGGCAATCATGAATCAGGAATAGAGAGAGCTAGAGCTTGGCTGCTTGAGCTTAGAGATGGAGAAGGGGATGCCTATAACTCTACATACAACAAGTTTCCAGACAAAACCCTGCAGGGACAAGACAAAGACAACCTGTAGGGAACACATAACGCTTTCAGGCTAAAATAAAAATACAAATAATAAACAAGCTTATACAACCAAATTGCATATACTCAGAACTACAATTGCAGTTCTCTATACTTGCAATTTACATTATTCCGGTTTGCAATTCTTTAGATGACCTATATACATAGTTCACGGCGAATGACATACAATAACACAGAGCAGCAACATATGACATAAAAATTGCTTCTCTCTAGGACTGGACATCAAATTCAGTGCAAACATACAGATGCACCTATCGGTATATACAATAAGAAACATGAAAAGGTCACCCGACTAGATAATATTGCAAAGTGTTTGGTGGTGTGGAGGTCTCTTTACCTGATAGATGATCTGGAGCAGGTAACCCCAGAACCTAGCAATCTCTCTATCACCACCGTGTTCGTCGATGGTCGGTTTAGTAGCCAAGCCGTGAGTCATATAGTTTGTGTCATGCTCCATGCCTGCTGCCACTTGTTGACGGTCACCAACGACATATTTTTTCCGTCAACTTACTACCATAAAGGGAGTAAAACTATACCTTTTTATACTCATATACATTTATTACTAACATATTTCCACTTGTAGTATCCAAATTATTATTGTGCAGATTTATATAAGAAACAAGTGGAAAATATACCAAAAGGCGCCTCCCTGAAAAGCGCATTCCTGAAGAACATCAAGCCCAAGGAGAAGAGAGGAGAAATGCCCATAAATATGAATATCAACATCTATACATAAGCCCAAGAAGTCGAGGCCCAAATCCAACATGAAATCATACCGGGCCGCAGGACATGGGTTTAGTATTTTTGGCATAACTTTCTCATACGAAATCGGATTTCAGTGATCCAACAGTCAAAACGAAGCTTACTCCGAGGCCCACGCACTCCTACAAAATTTCAGGCCAAACGGCCAATATCTTGGTGCGGGCGCACCAAGTGGTGCGGGCGCACCAAGTGGTGCGCGCGCACCCTGGCGGCTGCCAACCGGGCCCAGCTTTCTCGAGGCGGTTCATTACTTTCCAAAAAGTGTGTTGCCGACGTTGGTTGGTCGGTTTGGGCTGATTAGGAAGGCATTCCAAGGTCGGTTTTGCTCCTTCCATGTGGGGATGGCTATCTTCCAAAGAGCCCCCTCCTCTCTACCTATAAAAGGAGGCTCTCTCCCCCTCATTCAACACACACCATTTCAAGGAAGAGTCTCTCCCTCTCCTCTAAGAGAGCTCTCCCCTCTACTCTACCCCTTCACTCCAATGGGCTTAGGCCCTCATTAGTAGTAGAGAGATTGGCGGAGGAGAGATGTGAAGGGCTGAGAGCGGGGAAGCGCCGGACTTGTCGGTGTCTCCCCAACCTTGTACCTCGGTGGATTCGTGCTTGGCTCCTTAACGGGATCTTGGCTAAGTAAGCTTCCACGGTCCTGATAATCTTTATTGTCTTTTGTTTATCCACGATTTATCTACTTGTTTGCGGGATCGATAGCTGTACCTTCGGGTCAGGACTCTAGTGGTGGAACCCTTTGACCGGGGAACCTGGCAAACACTAGAGTGATAATCACTAGCGTAGACGTGGTGTTTGGGCTAGCGGTTTTCTATCTTTTGCGGTGCATCCCACGGTTGAGGGGGTAGGCGGCTTGGTCGTGACAAGCCTTGTCCGTCCCCTTGAAATCCCCCACGTTCGGGCCGTGTCGTAGAGCTAATTGCCGGGACTCTGCCCGATGGGCGTGGCCGGTGCCCGGCGAACAAGTAGCTCGAGACCGGCTAACCATAGACATTAAAGGTGTAGGGATCCTTCTTGCTAATCCTCCCCATCTTTGGTCGTGTGTGTCCTTGGGCAAACTAGTTAGGAGAGAGTACATCCGTTCCCCTGTGGAAAATACGATACCCCTGAATATTTCCCTCGTGAAAGCTACAACGACGATTCCGTGCGCTTGGGATTTATCTCGTGTGCGTTAAGAAACGTCAACAAGCTTTTCTGGCGCCGCCGCTTGGAACGGTTGCTATTATCTTCAAACTTAGTGAGTCCTCGTATTTATCCTTAAAAAAAAACCAAAATAGTTATTTATTTTCTTTTACTAAAATGAAGCCATCAAATCAATTTCAAAATCTTTCTGCTTCAACGGAGGAGTTCACAGAGCCACATTCTTTTTCAAAACCAAAACTTTCATCTGGCTACGAACTTCATCCATATTTAAAATCCATTGTTCGGGCAGACCCTTTCTCTGGCTATCACACTGAAAACCCATGTAGCCATCTACGAGTTTTCGAGGAAATATGTGCGTGCCTAAGCATTCCTGGCACGACACAAGAAAATATTATGTGGACGTTGTTTCCGTTTTCCCTCTTAGGGAGAGCGTAACAATGGTACACGAATGTCGTAGGAAGTTTGAATGGGGATCGGAAAGAACTCAAAGACAATTTTTGTCTAGCATTTCTTCCCATCAACACCCTACCAAGGACAATCCTCGAATTCGAAAGCAGGATGAGAAGGAGTCCATAGGTGCGGCCTGGGCCAGGTTTACAATGTTGATACATGCTAGCCCGAGTTGTCATTACCCGATAGTGTGCTTTTGCATATCTTTTGTTCGGGTCTTGACATAGACGCTGCCCTATGCCTTGACATGACCACCGGAGGGTCGTTTTCACGCAAACCTACAACGGAACAGAGGAAAATCCTTGATCACATCCTAGAGAAGCATGCTTCTCCCGTTGTAGAACCTACTCCCCTCCACAACAAGGGCATGTCAGTTTTGAGGAGCCCTCATCAGTCGAACCATACCACGTATCACCAATAGAACCGACTGTTGAACCCTCACCCGAACCACGAACACCGAAGGAAGGGATGCTTTATCCTTCGGAGTTCCCGATCAAATTCGAGGATCATGGGAGAACCTTGAACCTTCTATGGTATGAATGGAGCAAATGGAGCACAGCTTCAGCTAAGGAATCTTCCTCTAACATGAAACCTTCAAAAGAATGGTTAATGGAGGTGAAACGTTCTTCTGAAGCAATTCAGATTCTTTCACCTTCCACGACCATACCTTGTTCATTACGAGGAAATTCCTTAGATGCCCTACACAACCCCACAAATGTAGGCGAATATCATGTCACAATATCTTGCGGAAACCCTTTTGGGTAATATGCCACTAGCCTCGACCGATAGACTCTTCAAGGGTCAATTCGGACTCATCTTTGCATGTTGTGGTATTGCTAGGGCCGTGCCAATGAAAATTCATGGAATCGAGGTTCACTTAGATTTCTATATCTATCCCATCCTCGACTTTGATCTTCTCATAGGCTACCCTCTTGAAAAGATTTTTCATGAAAAACCTATAGAGGAGAGCCATGATGAGAAGTTGGGAAAGAATGCTTGTGCCTCCCACCTAGAAATCCCAAAGGTGAAGCATCTTCCCAACCAAAACTCGTTCGAGGAGGCGATGTTCATAACTCCATTCGATTCACCTAAGTTGCTTTCGCATCTTAGTGAAACGAAGCACCCATCGCCCTCACTCGAACACAAGACATGTCCTTCTGGCCAACAAAATGTTGCTCTTGACAATGGTCGAGATTCAATGTTCGTTCTTCATGACATATCTTTTAAGGATAAGAACTCAAGTGCCATGGACATGCACGAAGCAACAACTCTTGAGACCAAGCATGAACCTGCTTTTGAGCATGTCGAGTTTTCATTTGAAACTTCTCATGATACATGCTCACCTCTTTGGATCTCTAGGGTTGTCTTGCTTCTCACCACGTGCCCCTACGAGGACCCCAACCTTCTCTTAATCCTCGTTCACAAACTTTTCAAGAGGATGGTTGTGGATGTCTTCGTGTATCACAAGTTTTGTCGATATCGTAGTGGCACAATGGCTTTAACCTTGCAGCTTAAAGCGTAGCACGCTAACTTCTTAGTGGTGAAGCTGGGAACTTCACCACCGCTCATAGTCGCAAGATGAATTCCCATGGTCAAGCTTACGACCATAAATAAAAAATCTTTGCCGGGAGATAACCCTGGATCATAGAAAAAAAAAGATGAATAAATCTCTCTTGAAAAAAAGAGTTTTTCCCTTTGTTCTTATTAATAAAGCAAGAGCATGTTATCAAGTTAGTATGCACCTTCGGGATTTTTGTCGCTAACCATTTCGGTGGAGAGGCATGCGATGCTTGAAAACATGGGGCCGACATCGGCACAAAAAAATGATGCTCATGGATGATGGAACACGCTCAAAAGGAGACCCGGACTTTGCACACTTGACTTTTGCACGTAAGTCCTACTGTGGGGGGGAAAGATGGTGAGACTCTCAAGCTCCATACACCAAGGCGTCATACAAAAAAAAAAAAAAAAGATGGTGAATAAAAGATGATGTCGCCTGCCTTGCTAAAAAAAAAATGTTATTG
The DNA here is from genome assembly GCA_015847255.1 of Hyparrhenia diplandra. NCBI lineage: Eukaryota > Viridiplantae > Streptophyta > Magnoliopsida > Poales > Poaceae > Hyparrhenia > Hyparrhenia diplandra. The sequence continues at coordinate 2,792 of JADLZK010002016.1, read as the reverse complement.
AAAAAAAAGGGATTGAGAAAAAAAAAGAGAGTGTTGTTGAAAAGAAAAAAAAAAATATATATATAATAGAATAGAAAAAAAAAAATCAATAAGAGAAGAGAGGAGTAGGTTGGCCCCGCATGGTCAAGGTACATACCAAAGTGTTTGCTGACTCCACTCATCATTGCTTCCACAAGCAAGATGGGTTTATCTCTCATCCCTTGCTGCTACCATCAAGACCCATGGCCCGTACACACAAATTTGTGTGTGTGTGGCCTAGTCTTATGGTACACCTAGACAAAGCCATCACGCAACCCGCAGCAAGAACTTTGATGCTTCATCCGTAGATGCCGCCTAAGTATATCCGGTATGCAAAGGAAATAAATGTTCACCAACACTCTTACTCATGTTTGTCTCCATGAATATAAAACTCCATGCTTCCCTTGTTATGACATATGCTTTGAGTTTGGGTGCATTTACATATGAAATACATCCATAGGTCTTTTTACATTAAGCATGGTGCTTAGGGTAAAATGATCTCCTTTAATCAAACCTTGACATGGTGTTAGAGTTTGGTTAATGAACTTAGAGCTTTGTTGTCATGGTCTATGAGAGTATCTTTTGTTGGAGATAAATCAAGGCTATGCTTACACTGCTTCCTTATGTTAGCCTTGCTTGAGTAACGTTGTGGTGAACAAACAAAATAAAATAAAATAAAATAAAAACAAATAAAGTCTTCACAATAAAGGCTCCACGGTGTTCTTGCCGATAGAGCCATGTTGTTGTTTTTGTTTGTTTTCTTTGTTTAAAATAAACAGGTACAAGAATAAGTGTGGGGGAGGTCTCTCAGGCATACAACCACACCCATCTGAGATCTCCCCAACACAAATGCACGAACACCGAGCAATTCATGATGGAGAAGGACGAGGCGAACAACTACCATTTAACTCCTTCCTCTTCAACCGGTGGTTTGTGCAAAACTCTCGCTCTCACATTTCATAACAATAATAAAAGAAAGGGGAGAGAAGAATGAGGAGAAATGAGAGAAGAGGAGATAAACCTTTCAACCCCAAGTTCTTTGTCCCATTTTTTGTGATGATATCAAAAGACAAGCTTGGGGGAGCCTCTAAAACTCAAATCATTACGCGCACAAGCTAGCACGACCATGAAAGGTAAGTAAAGAGCTAGCTTGGGGGAGGACTCCAAGAAAGGTAACGTGTATCTCACATTTTGATTATATTTTCCATCTTACAAAATGATGAGTTATGCTAAAAAAAAAATTTCCACTCCTATACATATGAGCTATGAAAATGTTTAGATTTATTCCCTTGTTGAAATGATGAATAGTTGCTCTGTCTTATGCTTTACCTGTGCCTAGTTTATAATTTGAATTTCTCTAAAGTTTGGGTTTAGTGGCTAATTCTAAAAACTCATCCTCAAAAACCTGATTCATGTGGGTTACATAGGCTCTATCCAGTCTAAGTTGTTGCCAAGTACGATATGGTACAAATGGATTTGCTATGATTTCGTCCAAAAGAGAGACTTGACATCCGGGAATCTACTTTGAAAAAAAAAGAGAAAAGATATGGGCTATGCTAAAAAAAAAAGAAGAAAGGAAAATGAGATGAAAAATGGACAAGTGTCCGAGGGCGAGTAGAGCCCACATCTCTAAAAAAAAGGGAGGAAATAAAAGACGAAAGTCTAGGGCGAGTAGAGCCCACCTCTCCAAAAAAAAAAAAAAAAAAAAAAAAAAAATATATATAGCAATAAAGCCCATACTTTCTCGGGAAAAAAAATATCTAAATAAATAAATCCCGGATAGAAAGTTGATCAAAAGGGTGAATGATAAGTATTTCTGTTATAACCATTCTATCCGCAACCGCCCAAGACTTTGAGAAAAGCTAGAAAGCCCTCTTTACGATGAAAGTTAATAAAGGGTGGAAAAAAAAAAGAGATGTGCCATTTTATTCAAACTCTAGTAGAAAATCTTATTATAACCCCGACACTTGAAAAAAAGAATCGGCATAGTAGCAACTCCCCGATCAACAACCAAGTACTTATCTTTTGCTCGAGGACGCCAAGAAAGGGTAAGCTTCGGGGGAGTTTGTTGACGGTCACCAACGACATATTTTTTCCCCTGTCAACTTACTACCATAAAGGGAGTAAAACTATACCTTTTATACTCATATACATTTATTACTAACATATTTCCACTTGTAGTATCCAAATTATTATTGTGCTTGATTTATATAAGAAACAAGTGGAAAATATACCAAAAGGCGCCTCCCTAAATAGCGCATTCCTGAAGAACATCAAGCCCAAGGAGAAGAGAGGAGAAATGCCCATAAATATGAATATCAACATCTATACATAAGCCCAAGAAGTCGAGGCCCAAATCCAACATGAAATCATACCGGGCCGCAGGACATGGGTTTAGTATTTTTGGCATAACTTTCTCATACGAAATCGGATTTCAGTGATCCAACAGTCAAAACGAAGCTTACTCCGAGGCCCACGCACTCCTACAAAATTTCAGGCCAAACGGCCCATATCTTGGTGCGGGCGCACCAAGTGGTGCGCGCGCACCCTGGCGGCTGCCAACCGGGCCCAGCTTTCTCGAGGCGGTTCATTACTTTCCAAAAAGTGTGTTGCCGACGTTGGTTGGTCGGTTTGGGCTGATTAGGAAGGCATTCCAAGGTCGGTTTTGCTCCTTCCATGTGGGGATGGCTATCTTCCAAAGAGCCCCCTCCTCTCTACCTATAAAAGGAGGCTCTCTCCCCTCATTCAACACACACCATTTTAAGGAAGAGTCT
>JADLZK010002015.1:0-116381 GCA_015847255.1 Hyparrhenia diplandra | reverse complement strand
ATCATCCGTGCTCTACCAAATTTTGGTGCTAACATATGCCCCTCAATTTTAGAGTAAAGAGGCCTTTTTGCTCTGAAATTGACCATGATCCGCTAAAATTCGGGCCAAGCTTTTTAATCTGGGCTAAAATTACCAAGGCCCATCTTCTGAAATTTCCTCAAGACCTGGTTTCAACCCTTCGCTTTCTTCTTGGGACTTGTGCCACCGAGTTTCCACCAATGTGAATCGGCAAGCCAAAGCGCCTCCGCTTCTCAAGATAAGCACCGAATAGCCCTCTCGGTCGCTCCTCTTTTAGGTTTTCTTACGTATAAATACAAGCGAAACTCCTTCAAATGAGAGTAGTCATCCGGATCTCCTTTCTATCCTCCGAATTTTCTCCTCCTCTTCCAAGATCTAAGTCACCAGATGGCAAGTTCAAGCAACAAGCGCCCGGCTGATTCGGCAGATCCACGCCCTCCGAAGAGGCCTGCAACGAGGTAAGTACGTCTTCGTATATCTCAATCCAATCCCATTTTGCACTTACTAATCCTCGATCTTTCTTCTTGAAATCTTCAAATGACGAGGAAAACGCCCAAACTCCGTCATCACCGGCGAGGGCTCGGACCCTTTTCAAGGAGGAGAAGGAAAATCACGCGACATAACAATCAAGATACCGGAGGATGCTTGGAGGCCATGCATCGCCTTGACAAGGAGAACGGCCCAAATGCGTCATAGCAATGGTGAGTTTTCGTTATGATATTCCGTCTTCCTTTTCTTGTATTACGAACACAACTCCCTCATTCAAATCCTTTTATGTTTCGCACTTGGCAACGAAGCTCCATCGCCTAAAAAGGTTGCTCTTGGCAAAGCCGATCGAGAGCTTGAAAAGGATGATCCTCCGTGCCCCTCGATCAACGCATCCGGAGGCTTCAAAGAGCCTATGGGTTTTCAAAGACTATCTACAACACGGTTGTAGATTAGGGAGGAACTAGTCACTATGTAATGGACTTGTATTTCCTGCCTCTATTAATAAAGAATCGCTTCCTTTCTTCTCGTCATGCGATTTTGTTTTACATTGAATTAAACTAAGCAATCTCGATGCCAAATCATCACCTTGCCGACTACCACTACCGATCAAGCCTTTAACCGAATAGATCTTATGAAAACTGCCGTCAACTTTCTCTCGCCTCCTTTGAAGAAAATCTTAAATCCGATTAACAAAAGAGGTAGTGGCATTGATGATAACGAAACACACTCAAAGCAAAGAGGAATCGAATCTCATGACTCTGTTCCTTCCAGTTTGAACAATCAATGAGATTTTCTCCTATCCATACCGATTGCCCTTGTATATTAATCCTCTGTTGTTGCAAATATGGATGAAATCCTTATTGAACAAAGCAACCGAATCTTGCTCGATAAAGTCATTATCACCAAATTCTTAAAATAATATAAGAAATTTGGCTTCCGAAAACTCGCGCAATCCGTACATTGTATCATTAAATGTGTTCCGCCTTTTCTTCTCCCAATAAACCAACCAGGGGCAAAAATGTCAGTCCGAAAGGGAGTGGAACGAGTAGAGCTGGCTTCCTTGATAAGCAATCTTCTGAAAAATATATAATTAAATGCATCTCGGCCAATCAACTTCTTTTCCATCAAGCACCTAGCTTTATATCTCCAAACGCAATTGAAACTACAATTTGGCCTTTTCGGTTTCCTTCCCTTTTCGCCAAGTATTCTCCACTAGCATTGGCAATCCCAATGGCGCACAAAGGTAAAGAAGTTGCCGAGGAATCAACGATTCAGTGGTCCTCCACCACTGCTCCGCATTCGGCTTCGGGTAAGATTGGACCCTTCTCGCGCAGATCTAGTCATCTCTTATCTTGATGCATTCTAATCCTTCCACTTCTAGATCACCAATGCACCCGGACTTCTTGTTTGGCACTCGGCATTCCAATCCCTATCTCATCGGACTCTTCCGATGACGATTCACCGGCGGATCTGAGACTCTCCGCAATCACCGCGTGAAGAGAGACGCCGCCGTAGGGAGCTCGAGCGGGATCCGGATGTGACGGCTCCTTATGCCGCCGCAGGCGTGAACGCCGTATGGCTTTGGAGGTCCATATTGGTGGTACGTTAAAGCTCGACCTTTGTTTGTATGTTCTTTGTTGTGGTGATCGACTCTTCCTTATTTCACTCATCATTCGAGTTGTCCGAAGCCCATCGCCCTCTCCGGAAGCGGTGTCGGTTTTGCGCGAAGGCTGACATGCCGATGAACCCACCGCCCCACGCATCCGGGAGATCATTGATAAGATCAAGGATGCCATGAAGAAGAAGTGAAGAATCGTGACCAGGATGGTGCCGAATAGTACCTAGGATCAGGACCAATGTAGGAACCTTTTGTGATGTATTCGGTGGGCAAAGTCTTTTGTCACAAACTTTGGAATTCCTGAATAAAGACCTTCGTCTCCATATTGATGCGTTTTTTCATATTTTTGCACTAAAGGCGACATAACAAATTTATGCCTACTGTTCTCCAAATCTATGGAGTATTTTTCGCTAAAGGCGATGATTTACACATCGGCAATCTCTTATGAATAGAACAATTTTCTTTGCTCACAACTAATAAACTATACGCGGTCGCCAATTATATCTTGTGATAATTGATCCTTTAGAAGCCGACACGTAATCTTTCCCTTTAGAAATTACTTTGTGAGCCGCCGACTATCTCGATCGGCCGCGGTCTTTGTAACGAGTCTTGACAGTGACCTTCTTCCCATTCTCTTCCCGAAAAGCATTCCACGCCTTCATATTCCCGAACGATGGCTCGCTTGCCGCAATGCTTACCGAATCATCGGCTTGCACTATCTCGACATCATCACCGCTCCAATCGGATGAGGACTTGATGCATGGTGGATGGAACGCAAATTGCTAGCATGGATCCAATCTCTTCCAAGTAATAAGTCGTAGGACCCCTTCCGTTTAACCACAAAGAAGGTAGTGATCAAAGTCTTTGAGCCATCATCAACTCAACGTGAACGGCTCCATGGGTATCCAAAGGATTTCCAAAGAAAGTCCCCTCGAGCACAATGTTCCGCCTTGAGCAAATCCTCCTTGGTCATCCCCAGCTTCCCGAAAGTCGGTATATGGCATAATGTTGATCGCAGCTCCTCCATCGACAACATATGAGTCGAGGTTTTCCATTCACATATCCCTTCAAGTAAAGAGGCTTCAAATGATTGTGTTTCCTAGGTCTGCCGAACACGCCTTGTCTTGAGAGAGCCAACTGTCCTAGGAGATCAATCATCTCTTTGTTGTCAAAATTAGAATAGGCCTCTTCATCTAAATAGGCATCTTGTTCCTTTGGATCCTCAATAGCTTGTTCTGTCGGTGCTGCAAACTCTATTGGGATGTAGAACACCATGCTAACATCTGCCGAACGCCCACTTGCCGAATACTCCTCCGTAGAATGACCGGCTTCCCCGAAGTTTTCTTCTTTGGGCGCCACACCCTTTTAGCGCTCGGGCCGCTGTCTTTGAGCTCCTTGTTTTTACGAGACGCCGGACTCTTCTCTTACGGCTTTTCCTTAGACCGGGGAGGGCACCATTGTCCTTCTCGCCATACATACTCTTGAGGAGAGTCCACGTCATCATCGAATCCTCTACATCGCCCCATGCTTGGTCTACAATCCTCTTCTTGACGTGAGGTGTACTGTCTTTTATTTTTAAGCGCCGATCATCCTCCGGGAAGCGTGCCCCCATCTTTTTCTTGGATGGGGACGGCGGTTGACTCGTGGCCTCTCTGCACTGTGATATTGCTCAATGCATTCGGGGGCAATTGTTCCTAGCGAGCAACTTCAAGCCTTCATTCCAGCAATGCTCGAAGAAAGGACGGTCCCAATGAGACTCCTCCCTCGTTCCTTCATATACTCCTCCCGCTCTCGGTGGTACATCTCCTCTTCATACCTCTCTTTTTTCCTCGGCAAGTCAACGATCTCTATGATATTGCTTCTCTCGCTTGTCTTTTGCCATTTGTTCGGCAAGATACGAGATGTCACCCTTGGTTTGGAGGTTTCTCCTTTCTCTGTCCGCTATTTGGGAACCCAACACGATGCTGCTGAGCTCCACACTTGACACTTGCCGACTAGGGTCAACCGAACCGCTTTGCTTTGCCATTTCAGAAGTCATCACTTTCATTGGGGCTTTGCCTTTAGGATCACCGGCGTAAAACCATGCACGAATCGAAAGCAACCATGCCCCGTAGGAAAGGGCTCCTTATCCACCTTCATGTTGTTGTTGAACTTGAGGAGACCTTTGCCGTATGGCCCTCTGAATGCTGGCCGCTTAAAGATTCGGTAGTCGCGATGTTGTGAGTGATCATATCATGGAAGCCACAATATCTCGCGATCTTGACCCAACTGACGCTTCATAGAATGGTTTTCTCGGTAGCTTGATGCGCCCTTCCTTGACTAAAAACTCAAAGAGCTTCTCCGACTTAGAGATGTCAAGTCGTATGCCCCTTGAGTGTCTTCATCCAGTATAAATATTAACCCGGATAGGTTCCTTGCCCCAAGTGAATTCGGCAACCGCTACATCCTCCCGGCCATCATCTTCATCTTCTCCCTCTTCCAGAAGTGCTTGTATGTCTGATAAGACACGTTACCCCCTTTCAGAAAACGGGTGTCCTTCTTGATGCTCGAACTCGAGTAGCCATGAGTGACAAGTACCTTGAGAGCTGTCCTAGGTCATCAAACTCCATGCCGCCTAACCTCTCCCCTCGATGGTCGGATGCATTCCCCGAATGGCTACGCCGACAAACCGATGGTCCGCAAGCTCAAAGAGTAACAGAATTCTTTATCTCTCTCAACCTACGCAAGAACTCTTGTGGTGTCTCATTGTACTTCTGTGTCAACCCCATCAAGTCGATGAGCTCTTTTTCATTGGAACCGCTGTAGAAGTATGAATGGAATTTGTCCTCCAGCTCAGACCAGGTTCCAATAGAATTGGCCGGTAATGTAGCAAACCATGTGAAAGCCGGCCCTGTAAGGGATGATGGGAAGAAGCCGAATCCTCCATGCCTCATCATTGGCAAGCTCTCCCAACTGAATCAGATACCGACTGATGTGTTCGGTAGTAGAAGTGTCATCTTGTCCAGAGAACTTGGTCAAGTCGATTGGAGGCTTCAGTCTTGAAGGAAACGCCACTCTGTTGTACCAATCAGGGTATGGTGACTGATACACATAGGGCGATTCTTGGGCTTGATCCCAAATTGGTGTTGCATCATATCGGCCATCCTCACTAGGAGTATATCCATATTTGAGTTCTCAGGGTCCATGAGATTGTCCCGACCGTCCAACCGGCCTATACTTTCGATTTGGCATAGCATGAATTGTGGAGTAGTCAACGAACTCGTGGTAACCCGGGGCCAAAGGGATTTCTCTCGCAACCCACACCATTGGAGCTATTGAATACGTGTTGTATATTTGGAGGGTTCCTGTGTGTACCGAACGCCGCTTCTCCATGTGTCTTGGCTCCGGATCCCTCCCGGTTTTCTCGGTGTCTTGTTCTCTCCTCCGCATTCTTGATTTGTAGCTCCTTTCTTTGGTGGTGGCTTAGGCGTTTGTATGTATCTTGGCCCCCGATAGCTCACCAAGCCGAGCCTCAAAGTGCCGATCAAACTCGGGTCCAAAGCTAGCCTTCATGATGTCGCGAAAAGTGTTGAAGAACGCCGTGTTGTGATTGGTCATTGCACTCCCAACGGCGGCCGCGACAATTTCCTCCATCCGGCGGATTTCTTCAGACTTGGTTCCTCATCTTCCTTTCCCCGCCCCTCTTCTTCATCGATACTTGCCGAGCATATCCTTTATCACCGGCATCAATATCTTTGGAAGATCCGTCTTACGGATGATTGTACCGCTCTTGTTCTTGGAGAAGCATGACATGCACTTTTAGCCGAAGGCTAAGCACATCTCTCTCACCGTGTGTTCGGGTGTCGGTGGAAGGTCATCCATCTGAAGTTGAATGACATTGTTCTTGCTCGACTTCTTCCGCATATTGTTTTGATCTTGAGTTGTCCCACCGGCGTGCCCAAAAAGTGTGTAGGCACAAAAATCCTACTCCTTTTGCGCCGCCAGCGACAAGCGACATAAAGTTGGCTTCACTTTCGCCCCGAGCGTCTTGAGGCGTGCCGATCAATTTGACCTCGTTAATTGACAAGGAGGTAAACGTGAGATCTGAACATGCCTCGGTGAGACCAAGACAGCTCCGCATGTATGGCTCTAAGGTTGGATGTAAAGACATATAGCTATGAGAGCTATCTGTCGACGGATAATGAATGCATTCGTAAAGCATGTATAAAGATGTAACGTAATAACATTTGCCAAATGATCATAGAAGACATGTTTGAGCAAGTAAAGTCGATCATCATGATATGACATCATAAAAGCTCTATTGCATGGATCAATTAATTGACAACATGGAACTAAAGGGTAACTTGTAAATATAAACCTAATCTAAATGACACATGCATAGGTTTCATCCAACTAGTCTCGCGCGCCGCCTAGCCTTCCTAAACCCGTCAAGCTTAAACCCTTGCAAGCTAATCCACCGCATGATACTACTTGCTACAGATATAAACCACTTACCACAACTAGATCAATCCACCGCATGATACAATCTAACAATGATAAGCCAGCCAAAAGCACGATACATCTAAATAGATCTATAAATACTCATTACTCGTTGAAGCGCCGTATGCATAGACAAGTAAAGTACATATGCAAACCTAATCTAAAGCAAAGCCGAGATTCGTCCCGATCAGTCCTAACAAAGAATCCACCGCATGATACACCGCAACAAGCTAATCCACCGCATGATACGGCTTGCTAGACTTAACCGTTCTAAACCCTCTTCGCCCTAACAAAGAATCCACCGCATGATACACCGCAACAAGCTAATCCACCGCATGATACGGCTTGCCGACTAGACTCTAACGATAGGTAGACTTACACATGCAAGATACAAGTAAACACATAATCGTGTTCGCAAGGTTGCCGAATCCGTGGTCCATGAAGAAGAAACTCACACGTAAAACCTTAGCCCGCCGCACGACTCATGACTAAACGCTACGAGAACCCGCAACACGTGACAACCTAGATTGATTTAGACTCGCTATGACAAAGACGTATAGATCTAATGACAAGCTAATGATAAACATTGAAAGTATTGATGACATCTAGATCTAACAAAAGATAAAACCGAGCTATATCAATCTAGATTGGGCAAAGAGAAGTGTGCAAATACAAAAATAAATAAATAGATAATCAAGTAGGAACCATGCACCACTCGGTAACTTAATGAATTCATTAGGGTGCCAAGCCTAATGAAGCCGATAACTAGCTCTTAGCCGATCTTAGCCCACCGGATGGCTCATGATCGACAAAAGAACCCTCTTGCCCCTCGATAGCTTAAACCGCCGACGATACTAAAGCGTGAACAAGACTTCTTGCAATAATCTAAATCCGCCGACGATACTAGACATGGTGCAAGGTTACCGGTACTTACGGAGGTCGACGGGTCGATGAATCCTCTCGCAGTAGATCGACGACACGACTGGACTCGAAGGGTGGCCGGAGCCAAGGCACGGAGCCGGGTTGTTTGTATTGATTTGGGTAGATCGTTTACAGTTGCCGGGGGTCTCATATTTATACCCTGGGCTTATTGAGTCCTAACTAATTACGAATAATAATAACGAAAATATCAAGCTAAGATACATTGTCCTCCAAGTCTTCTCGGAGTCGTGGGAATTGTACGTGATGTGGGCCCGTGTCCTCGAATATTCTCCTTGACGCTCCACGCTTGCGAACCATCTCCCCTTTCGGCTCCTTCCCCGGACTCGGGCTCTTAGCTGAATAACAACAGCGGCTTCCCGAATGCTACAGCACTGCAGCTGCTTTCTTGCTAGCCGAATGACTCTTTACCGAACCATCGTGTGCCGGCCCATCTATCATCCAGGCTCTACCAAATTTTGGTGCTAACAGCGTCGTTGTCGAATTTCAGGTCTTCCTTACCAAGGCAACACTCATGCTCACATCCACAGGAATCAGCCTCCATGTCCTCCCTATGCGCTTTCTGCTGAGACCGGGCTACCACAAGTGCCACTCGCAACAGGCATCGCACGATGTACCACAAGGAGCCATAGCGGCAGTCTTGATGGTTCTCTCCTTGGTCCATGGCACGAGCATGGCAGCAAAACTCAGTCCATAAGAGGAGCTCCAAATACCTGGATCAAAAATAGCATCGTTTCAGTCCAAAGCATGAAATTATTTTCAGCATCAACTATGCAGGAAGTTTGGGCTCGGCATCAACTATGCAGGAAGTTTGGGCTAGCAAACCTGACTCTATATACTCAATCACTTAGTGACAATGGAATCATCTTTCCTATGATACAGACCTACATGATGGTAGTGTAAACTGCAATACTGAAGTTGCCCATGTATTTTGTCTATTACAAAAACAATAACCATCAAATGTGAGGCATCTATAAGCTTATCTAAAAGGTTACCGGATTAGCTTACAGACAATTGCAAGTGAAACTATGGGCCTGCAAATATAAACAAATAGAGGATTAAAAGTTCTTCAAATTGCAGCTGAACATTCAGTCATGTTAAAAACCATAACTGTAGTTCTGCAACTAATTTTCACTTTACTGACAGAAAGCTAACACACATGTAAAAGCTATCACATTTAGCAACCACCAGTTAGCCATTCAGTGATGTTCAAAAAACCATAACTGCACCTAATTTTCACTTGACTGGCTGATGGGCTCTTTCATCAGTTTTCATGTACAGATAGAAAAGACCTGTATAACCATTTAAAGAGGAAAAATAACATGATAACATCAGGATCAGATGATCCGCCAACAAGTTTTTGAAAATTTGGTACAAAGTTTAATATTATCTAATCTAATAACTTCAGGGTGCTCGAGCTCATTATTAATTAAAAAAAAAAACAAAATACCTTTTACAGGCCAACAACATGCTTGCATTTGTTTATTAATTGATAGTTCACATAGTACATGTAATAAGTAGCCTTGACCTTACTGTTAACCTGCATGAAAGCCAAATCTGCATGACAATGTCAATACACATCAATTAGGAACTCATTTGAGATGAATAATACATGTTCCATGTAAAGTTTATTGATCATAAGCATGGTCATTCAATTTGTAAAGCAATAGTTAGAAATATGTGAGTATTTGCAAATTGGATCTTAATGTGCAATAAAAAAAGAATGAAATGCTATCTTTGCAAGGAGATGAACATTACAGCATAGTAACTGAAGGCTTGTGAGTCCTCACCTGGCTCGAAATAGCTAATTCATGTGGGCAGAATTGGAGCAAACACCTTGAGGGCATGTGGGAAACGCTGCGAATCTGTGTGTGGCCTGTAAAATTTTGCATGAGTCATGCTCAACAGCATAATAAGTGTAGAAGCACACAGATTCAGAGGTTTAGGAAGCAATCACAGTAGATGACCAACACGGAGTGCCGCACGACCATGAGCAGCTCGCTGGTGCGGCCATGGATCTGCAATGCAAGGATGGCCGCGGTGCACGACGGCGAGGACGGCGTGAGTTCCTCATGGCCGGGCGCCGCATCTTCACCACGCCAAGACGGGTCTCCTCCACCTCGGCGCGCTGAAGTGCGCCGAACGCCGACGGTGCAAGCGCGGAGCCGCGGCAGCTCCGCCTCTGCTGCCGCCCTCCGACCTACCCGTTCCATGTGCGCCGCGTGCTTGGGCTTGGGCTCGCGCCGGCCCACAGCCACCGACGAGGACGACGGAACGACCCTCCGACCCGGCGCCGCAGGGGGCTGCACGTGCTCGCGCCCCGAGATCCGCCACCCCGCCTCGCGCCTGGATCTCGGTCCGAGGAGAGGCCACGGGCGAGGACAGCGAGGGCACAGGAGCCGAAGGGCGGCACGATCGTCCCGTTGCGCCCGGCGGCGCTGGCCATCCACTACTAAATGAGCAACTCTAGGGGCGGCCGAGATGGACTCTAGGGGCGATTTTTCCACCCGCCCCTAACCATGCGCTCCTACTGCGGGTTCCACATTAGGGGCGGTTGTCTCCCGCGCCCTAATGAGGTATCAGGCGCTCGTGTACGAGCCGCCCTAATGTGAATCCCGATTTCGCATTTCTCAAAATTCAAAAAAAATAGCAAAAGATTACGAGCGCCCTAATGTGAATCCTGATTTCGCATTTTCAAAATTCAAAAAAAAATAGCAAAAGATTTTTTTTAATCGGGTAGGACCTCACCGCCAGCCACCCACATCCCCTACACATGGTGATTTTTTTAGGCTTTTTGCAAATGTTGCGGCCGCTAAGATTCGAACCCGCGACCACGAAGCCGCGCAAGCGCGACCCTCCCCATCAAGGCTACGCACTTGTATGTGTTCATATCCCATTCCGCGTCCCCATATATTATACAAATCCGAAAAAAAATTGACTATTTGAGGCCCTAAAACGAATTTAAACTAAAAAGTGGTCAACTACAAAGTTTCATAACTTTTCGAGATCTTTATTTCATATTTAGGAAGTTTTTCCGTCCGAGGTCGCTTTACAAAATTTGAATTTCAAATTTGAGACATTTGAACACAGCTTTTGCATGACTAGATGATTTCAAACTAAAAAGTGGTCAACTACAAAGTTTCATAACTTCTAAATCTACAATTGTTATTTAGGAAGTTTTTCCATCCGAGATCGTTTGAAAAATTCAAATTTCATAACTTCAATTGTTACACATTCAAACCCACTTTTTGAGGCATCAAATAAATGCAAATGAAAAAGTGGTCAACAACAAAAGATTCATAACTTTTCAAGATCTACAATTGTTATTTAGAAAGTTTTTCCATATAAGATCGTTTACGAAATTTTAATTTTTAGTGCCTCATTTTAAAATTCGCAACTCACTTTGTAAGGGCGCCTCATATAGAGCCACCCCCTATTGTACAACACAAAGGGGGCGGCCGGGTGATTGAACCGCCCAGCAATAAAAGAGGGGCGGCCGGTACACGCGCCGCCCTAATGTGTCATCATTAGGGGTGGTTTGTCAACAGCCAGGATTTTCCGCATACTATAGGGGCGGCTCAAGTATGAGCCGCCCTAATCAAAATGGCGGCGCTCCCTTAGTTGCCTTTTGTACTAGTGATCGGGGATCCTGGCAAAGTGGGCGTTGGATGCAGCAGGCGTGACCTTCTCCGGTTTCGCCACACCATCGATGCGAGGAGGCGGCGGTGTCGCAGGTGGAGGAGGCGCTATTGTCGCGAGGGGCTGCGGAGGGAGCCGGCGCGATGGCGACGGAGGTAGTGGGGAGCCAAGTTGCATGGATCACGGAGCGCTTTCTATAATTCTTTTTTGACGGAGCGGAGGGGAGGAAGGTGCATGGATCACGGTGATTGCGGCTTTGTAAAAATAGGTGAGTGCGGGGCGTGAGATCGCATGGAGAGAGGCAAAGTGGACAAACCAAAAAATGTCGCATCATTAGGCAGTCTTACTTTTCGTTCTTTTTATGTTGTAAAGATTCTGATGAAAAGAAAAAGAATAATAGAGTGATGACCTAGCATTTTCATATATAATATTATATATGGAGACAACATTTTATGGGGGTGCAGTTTGCGGCGGCACTACCTATAAAAGGGGGAACTCTGTCCCATGGTCTTTTTGGACATTATTGTGTGGAGGGGACTGGCTGGTACTACTATCAATCTACTAATAATAATTTGCAAGGATCTGAGGTATGTCGGCAATTTATTGATCAGCACTACTGTACTAGCACATTTGTTGTCGTTGGCATCCTCACTTATGTATAGATTGATTATTCCTTTCTTGTCTAGCTAGTTTTTTGGACTTGTGTAGCCACATATATATTCCTTTTTTTTTCCTGAAAACTGGATATCCAAAAACATTTTTATTCGAAATCGTCGTTTCTATGGATCATATATGAACCACCAGATCAAGAATACTGCAACGATAATTTCTACTATATACTTTTGGAAAAAAACAATTTTTGGTCTTAAATTATCTTGGGCATCAATAATATAAGGATGTTATCATTTGCTGCAGCAGCTGTGAGAGTGTTAGACCAACCCTGCCGTCAGCTGGCGAAATGGAAGACTCGAGATTATTCCTGCTGTGGGCGATGAACACGCTGCAGCATGAGCAACCCGCGGCCGCCGTCAACGAGGACTGCAGCAGGGGGGCGACCTTCCCCTCGCTCCAAGCACTCCGCGAGGCCCCAGCGAGCAGCTGGAGCTCCTGCGACACCACCGACGGCAGCAGTGGAGGCAACAACAGCTCGGTCCCTGCTGCAGTGTCCATGGATCACGATGTCTGGCCTGTGTCACAGACCTTGGTCAGCAGGTGCGCCATGAGCAGGAGCAGCAGCGGCACCAACCCTCCTCTGAGCTGGAACTTCAGCGCCGCTGCATCAGCACAGCTGGGCAGCGACGTCATACTGCCGGAATTCGCCCCCAAGCACGCCCTACCGCCGGACCAATTGTACGGATCGCCACCGGCAAGGACAGCCGGCATGAACAGCCCGGCGGGATCCATGTCGACGCGGTGCGCTCAAGAGCACATCGTCGCGGAGCGAAAGCGGAGGGAGAAGATCAACCAGCTGTTCATCGAGCTCTCCACCCTGATCCCAGGCCTCAAGAAGGTCCTGATTCTGAGTAAATCCATTCATTTGTTCGTCAATTATGTTTCTGATGACACAAGTAACTTAATGCAACGACTAATTTCTGATCAGATGAACAAGGCAACGATCCTTTCAGATGCGACCAAGTACGTGACAGAACTTCAAGAAAAGCTCAAAGACCTGAGTCTGGAGGCAGCAACGGGCGCAAGAGCAAGGATCCACTGTGAGGACGGCAAGGGGGTGGCCGTGAAGCTGCTCGCCGGGGTCGAGGAGCTCCATCTCAGCATAATCCATGCCAACGTCCTGCCCTTCGCAGAGAGCACTATCATCGTAACCATCACGACAAAGGCAAGGTTTTTTTTTTTTTTTTGACTAATAACCAGTCTTTTTTCCAAGAAAAATTAGCTGTGTTTGGTAGCAGTAAAGTAAGTGATGTGGCTGCAGCTTTTACTGTAGCTCTTCTTAATGATTCACTGTGAAAATAGCCGCTGTGGCTTAAATTGAGTTGAAGCAAATGCAGCCCATCTTCCACTGCACACAATCTAAGAATGTTTTGAACTTTTGATGGTCTTTTGATTAAAAAAAAACACTATGCCGGTTAGGATTTCCTAAAATGGAAGAACATAATATTAAATACAAACTAACAGTACAAATGAATGACAGAATGCAGGATTCAACCTTTATTTCAATGACCAGTGGGAAGAAAAAAAAAATCGAAATACTACAAAATCACTACCGTAAAATGGAATTGCCTTGGCGGCCAAAGAATTTTCTTGAGTGCCAAAATCGCATCCGCCAAGGAAAGGGTAGTTTCCTTGGCGTGCAGAAATGAACTCTCAAGGAAACATATATTCCTTGGAGGTCGGCAAACCGCCAAAGAATACGGCTTGTTTCCTTGGCGGTTTCGAACCACCGCCAAGCAAAGGACTCATTTCCTTGAGTGTAATCGTAAACGGTCAAGGAAAAACTATTTTCTTGATTTGTTGTTCTTAGCCGCCAAGTAAAATGCTCATTTTCTTGGGTGTTATACTTAAACCTTCAAGTAAATTATCATTTCCTTTGGGGGTGATTGATTTTTCTTGAAGGTCAGCACCCAAGGAAATGCTTATAAGTATTTTGGTGTCTCGACAAAAAAAACAATAATACCTTAAAGGTGTCTAAAAATCCTAAAATTTGGCATAACATTGTAACATGGTTGTATTATATTGCCATAATTTTTTTTTTCACCATATTAACAAAGTTGAACTACACATTATTCACTAGTGGGTAAATCTCTCACATAGTCTCATAGTTCTTTGGAACAATCCTTGAGATGTATTCATTTGTAAACAACATATAGTCTCACTTTTTGTCAAAATGATCTAAAATTTTTATAAGAAGCTTATATGCCCATATTATGACCCCATACCAATTCTTAGAATTTTTAGACCACTTTATGGTATTATTGATTTTTTTGGTCAAAGTCACAAAAATAGTAGTTTAAGTAATGTTTAGCAAAACACTTCATTTTCCATCGATTTTAGGATGTAATATCAAATGGAGCATGTATTCTTTCATACATATATGTCTTTCTAGTTTGTGGACATTGTTAGATATGATGTGTAGTTCAAGCTACAATGATTTTGTAAAAGCATGAAGATTTTCATTTAAATGATAAAAATAGTAAATCATTTCTTAAATTTGTGAAACTATTACAAAGAGACATATATGTTGTCTATTTTATTTAAAAATATTTTAGGTACATATATATTATTAGATTAAGTGTTGACCTCACAAGAGTATTTAATAATCAATATAATGCTTATATAAATAAAAATTATTAAATATATGTAATTGCCTGTGCACCATTATGCAGCCTAGAAATAAAAAGCCCATGTCACGGATGCAGCCAGCCAGCCCACTATAGCCCAAATCAAACACCACCTCATGTGTGGCCGTTAGATTGAAATGAACGTTCAAGATGCATTGTTCGATGGCATATACATATATATAGTGCTCCCAGAAACCCTCAGCCAGCCACCGAGCCCCTCTTCCCCAGTTCTCCCCCGCCGCCCCCAGTCCATATCAACACATTGTTTCACAGCTAGGGTTAGGGAAGCGAGCGGAGTGGCGCGGGGGGCCATGGTTCCGCGGCGTGCGGAGCAACGAAGGGCGCCACGCAGCAGCTGAGCGGGGCAAGCAGCGGTGGCACGGGGCCGCGGCCCACCTGGTGGCGTGCGCAGCAGCGGAGGCCGCCGTGCCGCAGCTGAGCAGGGCAGCGGCAAGCGGCGGTGGCACGGGGCTACAGGCCCACGTGGAGGCGTGCGGGGCAGCGGAGGCCGCCGCGGAGCGGAAGAGCAGGGGGCAGCGCGCAGGCCGGCTCCGAGGTCGGGGCTACAGTGGGCAGGCGTCGACGGCGCAACCAGCAGCCGGGGTATTCCTCTTCGCTGAGGAAACTCGTGCACGGTGCTGTGCGTGGCGTGCGCCGTCCCTGAACACATCAGATTGAATACGCGGCCATGGTGCTTGACAGATCGTCTGAGCAGGCCGCGACCATCTAAGAGGAGCCGCCTCCGTCTCCTCAATTCTTCTGTCGAGCTGCAACATCCCTCCCTCGAACAGGACAGCAAGTACGTACGTGATTGATTCCTCTGCTTTGTGTTCTTTTTAGTTGCTTCTAGTCTCTCCGACTGTAATCCTCCTACCAAAGTGGTTGTCAACTAATAGCAATTGTGAAATTGTGATTATGGATTATGTATTGTGAAATTGATGTGTGATTTAATATTTCAATGCTAGGAACTTGCTCATCTTTATAGGGCTTAGCATGAAATCTGAGCGCAATGCATATAATTATTATTCCTGTTGTCCCATTATATATGCAAGTTTTAAACATATTGGTTGAGTTTAATTTACGGCCTTTAATTTATGCTATTACTATGAGACCATTCAAGGATGTCTACTTGTAGCTCAACCGTTTAAAGAATCTGTACAGTAGTTGAGTACTGAACAGTTTAATGAATTTGAATCAGAATGTAAGTAATAACTAGTATACATACATTAGTTTTCTTTCGCTTAGGAAGTCATTTCAGTAATAACTATTATCTAAATAATTGTGTGTACAAATATAAGTTATTATTCACTCACTTGCCTCTGTTCTTTATATAATACAGATAAGTAAGCAAGTTAAGGCTTACATGATCCAAAGACTGAAGGACTTATTGAAGAACTAGCTGTTAATTGTTTAATCAATGCTATGTTAGGACGACCTGCTATGTCACCATCTTTAAAAAATATATCTGCTAATGTTGGTGTCGTTGTATCCTGGTTCATCGATTTTGGGTGGAACACTCATAGTGCAATACACAATACTAGATAGTAGTAGAGTTGTTTCACCTAAGGTGCTGACATTCTATTAACCGATGAAGTTAGATACTGCAAAATATGTTCTTGAGAATTCCACCTGCTTTTTAGTTTACATATTTTCCACCTGATTTAATATTAGATTGTGTTTTTTTACAATATTGCAATCTTGCTGATTGCATTTTTAAATGGTTAGAGGCTTGCTGATTCCCATCAATACTTGCTAATGTCCATTCCCATGAAAATTGTGGTTCATTGTTAACCATGAAAGAAGTTTACAGCATAGATATATTCTCTTGGGATTTGTTTTACATGGTTACAACCTTGATGATTGTTTTTACCTGCGCCATGTTGATTTCATACATGCTTAGTAATCAATTCTTTTTTTTTTTTGACAAGATAGTAATCGATTCTTTGTTCTATTTTCTAATGTAGGTATGCAACCAACAATTGTATGACTTGGGACAAAAGATAGTGTGTTGGGAGTGTTTGGCACAGGAGTTATTAATACCCCCTACCATTTTTGGAAACTATTAGTGACCCGAAGTTATGATGTGTGGACTTCATGTCCTGACCTGATAAAATTAATGCACTTGTAATATTCTTATATGGATATGTTAATGTCAATATAATGGTTGGTCTCGAGAATGTCTATACGCATGTCATTATGTGTCAATTGAATATAGTAATTGATTAGAATATATTGATTATTGCAATTATTTTTTGTTGCTAGTATAAATTTCCTTGGGTGCCGCCCTCAAGGAAATTAAATTAGCTTGGTGGTTAATGACAGTCAAGGAAAACAATAATTTCCTTGGAGGTGAAGGGTGGCCAAGGAAACAACAAAACCTTGGGCGGTCTAAAGTGTTTCCTTGGAGGTTGTTGGCTCTCAAGGAAACTATATTCCTTGGCGGACGCAACATTTCCTTGGCGCTTTGGCAAGTTAAGTCGTCGTAGTTTTCTTGGCGGCTAGCCTCCAAGGAAATCATCCTTGAGTCTTTGAAACCGCCAAGGAAACTAATTTCCCTTTGCCCTCTATTCTTGAGTGTGTTTGCTTGACGGTTTATGGTCAAGGATCATTTCCTTGGCGTTTTCCCCCTTTCCTTGCGGTTTTTGGCACTCAAGGCAATTCAGGGGTTCTCGGTAGTGAGTAGCACGTGTTTTACCAACACTACTACCATTATTGTATACCTTCGATTTCATTTTGAAGAGTGAAATTGCATTCATGATCTGTCCCCTGACACATCAATCTTGATGATCACATATATTTGACTATGCCTGCGCACTAATGAAGCCTGATCTGCTTTTATATATTTACTGTATGATGCATATGTAGTTGTACTGATGAGTTTTGATTTCCATCTTTTATTCAAATCATAATCGCATCGAAGTTACTGTCCTATATATGTTATAGAAAGCGGGTGATGGATATTATCATTATGCATACTACCAAATAAAATGTTTCTACTAATTTTCTCTATCTATAAATTCTTTTTGATTCGAAGCACCTCTCTCGACATTTGAACCTCAAGTAGAGACTTAGTATTCCAATATGCATCAGTAGGAGAGAATCTGATATTAGTGGTGAGAACAAGATGGTTTTACAGTGTTTATATCTTTTGGTGTGGTGACTGTTGATTATGGTGAGATAATCCTCAAACAAGTTTATCTAGTTGGCTCAGGTTACCATAATGTAATTATGTGCTAATCCCTCTGTTTCAATAGCTAAGGTATTGTAGTTTGTTTTAAGTGTCAAACATCTCTATATCTGCAATATCATGTTAGTTTAATTAAATCCACCATGAAATGTCTTCATAGTGCATTTATTTTGTATATATTGGCGGTGTTCATACATTTTTTGTCAAAAATTAGAGAAGTCTGACTTAGGATAATTCTAAAACACCTTATTTATAGTACATTATGCACAACAAACAATAGTTCTGATTAGAGGTAAACAATACACTATAGGGTGTATATATTAAAGATGAAAAGGCAATTTAAATCCTTGTACGCAGATAGATACAATTCATTTCAATGTTTCTAGTTGTTTCACTCAATCATATACTACAAATACACAATTTAACAGTTATATTGGATAATGATCCTACCTTCATTTGAATGGTCAAGGTGGATTTCCCCACCTGATTTTGCATTGATAAGTTATTGCACAACCATAGATGTGTGATGATTTTTAGAGAAAAATGACACAAATCCCTTCAATTCAAGGAAACTACCTGATTAATCAAGGCCTTATCATAGGATGTTGATGGAACCACTATCGTCTATATATAATACTATTCGGTTTTCACCAAAAGAGCCCCTCATGATTGGGAAGAAGGGGCACTATGATAATGTGTTAAAAAGTAGAAAAGTGGCACCCGAGAGTGCCAATTTGTCATCAGCACATGGAAAAAGTTCAGCAGTTTTTGCCCCAAGGATTTATATCTTTCATAGACCACAGTCACAAGCATACGATGCTTGCTTCTTTTGGCCTAAGTCACCATTGTGGATGGCATCATTAGGGTCCAGCCACTGACCTAACATGAAGCATGTAGAGAAGCACATGATAACCATGGCCAGCAACCCACTAAAACCCCATATCCAACCTCTACGACCATTGTGTGATGGACTAGAATGAGGTACGGTCATAACAACTGGCTGCTTGAGACTTAAGGGGATACTGCAAGAAGCAAATAAATAGTTATGTTAATGAGCCCATGGGCGTCCACTTGGCAATGGATCCATGCGAGTTGTGCTCTCAAGATAGGGTCATGAACAATGTGGTTGCAGGAGAGGGGTGTTAACTTCCTTGGTGTAGCCACACACACTTAGTTTAAGAATTTAACCATTTGTGGCAGATTAAATTCCCACGTGTAGGCTGGCACCACCTCAACATATGATGTATAAGCAATACCATATATGTTTAGGAAGGAGTATAGAGAAGAACAGGAGTAACGGAGGGGAAGGGAAAGGACTTATGGGACAAAACGCCGTCTACTGGCGATGGGATAGTGGAGGCGATCATCACCGCCATGCGAGACGCTGCAGGGCATTTTTCTTCTTCTTTTTGATCTCATCATCTATGTTTTTTATCTATCAAAAAATGTTAGTTCATGTGCAAAATTATGTGCTATTCATGTTGATATAATAAAATAAATGTTTGATCAGGTGGAGGAGGGCTTCACTATAACTGCGGAGGAGATCGTTGGCAGACTCAACTCTGCACTACTGCAAAACCAGCATAATAGATGCTGCAACAGCACTGATGAGTGATGAAGAAACAATAAACTAGTTAATCTAGTGCACGCCCTATATATGTAAATATCCGCGGCGTATGAAAATAAAAAAGCCCGACTGTATCTGAAGCTGGAGTGTTTCTTTTTTTTTTTTTTAACACAAGTTTACGGCTTGAGTTATTTTTTTCTTACTAGTGGAAATGCTGTCTATGGTTATGACAGGCAACGTCGTATTGCTGCGATGAAAAATAGAGATTGTAGGTTGTACTTAGAACCCGTCGAACCTGGCGTTGAGTTCGTCGCGCAACACGGTAGAGTGCACACTACCATGAGTTATCGTTGCTGAGTATGGTTGCAAAGCAACTAGCAGTTCCAACTTCCCATGGCAGACCACAAACGACCCGTCCTAAGATGTCCGAATGACAGGCCCAAAGCAGGAGGCCGTAATAGGTCATCACTGCCGAGCTCAACCGCCGTGAAGAGCAGCTCGACTTCCTGCATTGAACCCACACCTGCCAGCGGTGATTGCCGTGCCTCAAATCCCCGAACCCAACCATCGAAGAAGGGGGTTCGCCCGTGTCATCGTTGTCGAGCTACATCCCCGATGTAGTAGCTACGACTTCACGATACGAATCCGCCATCTCGCATCAACCAGTGCCGAGGGACATCCGCCCGAAGGAGACATCGTGGATGAGACGAATTTCCACAGCGATACCTTCGGGAAGGGTATGATCTTGATTGTGCCGTATCACTTTCGTCGAGGAATGGACCGGTTTTCACCCGCGGAAAGACATTCTTTGGGGGCACGCAGTACATGACGCCTCAATAGGGAAAGCCGTGCCCACATGTGTCACCATCACCAAGACTTTCGCCGAGGTGCCCCCAAGCACATACGCCGGCGAAGATGTTGAACCCTAGCCCAATCGCCACTATTGACATCACTTTGCTACCATCCCGATGAAGCACCTCGTAGGGGCACCGGACGCGCCGATTGCTCACAACGGCCGCCGACCGCTTGCGTTGTTGCCACCCCTCCGACCGAACCGGACTTATCCTAACGCTTTGTCACCCTACCGCATGTCGGGGCCATCACCGGCAGCCACCACCATCTCAAGCACCCGCCGCCGACGCTGTCGACCTCCGCCCGACCACCGCCCGATGCATGCCCAACCATGAACGTTGCCCCCCTTGCCGGGGCACCGGATCTGCCCATCGGGGCACCAAACCCAAAGTGTTCTCGACTAAGCGCTGCCCACACCATAGTTAAGGAGGAATGGAGGAAACAGAGGATAAAGGACCCCCATTCGGCCGAGCCACACATGGTTTGCACGAGGGTGCACCCCCGCTAGCCCGGCCGCTATGCACGCCACCACCACAGCTAAGTCATCGGTCTTGGCGAGGTTAGATGGTGGTGATGGTGATGGGGTGACCATTGCGGTAGTGTTGGAGCTCCATGGTGATGAAGTCCTATGTCGGGCACCCAAGGCCGACCGAGCCATGGTGTACCCGGGATGATGTCGATGTCATTGCCGATGTTGAGGTGGAAGGCATCGATGTAGAAGATTTCGCGTCAATGTGGAGGGGCGTTGAAGGACACAGCCCGACACGAGACCTCGTTGCCATTGCCAACGAGGATGGTGGTTTCAATGCGCTGCTCAAGGAGGCCGATGAGACGTGGGTCGACTTGGCGGCGCTGCTTTGTTGGCGTCGGAGATCACCGCTAGTCATCGCCAGACGCCTGGCCGGGGACATGGCCATCTCCATGTCCTGCCGGGTTCACAGAGCTCGACTTACGCCTTTAACTGCTTTCGAGGAGGCCAGCGGTGTAGATAATCACTTGCTACTTTGCTCGTCCGGGGGCCCCCAAATAAGAGCTACGCGGTGCACCGAGGATGATTCCGCGTAGTCATCAACGCCGATTTTTGTGCAGAACGTGAGCTCGCCCAATGGGTTGCGCCGGGGGTGGGGTGGGGGGTCAAAAGCGCTATTGACGCAACCGGTGAACGCTCTGTCTATCACCACCTTGTCTGCGTGAGGGCTCATGTACCACCAAGTTGCGCCACCCGCCGATGATAACATGCATACCGGACTTGCTCGGTCTCCCGGTCTTTTGGCCCTCAAGAATTGCTTGTAGAGGTTGATCCAAGGCGCGGATTCTCCCCGCCGTCGTATGTGGGGAATGACAAATTGTGGATGCATGGCATCGGGGATGGGGAAGGAGCTTTGGTGGTGTCCCCTGCACGGGTATGGCAGCAGAAGGGTTGTCTTGGGAGACTCCGCTTGTGGAGGTAGTCGAAGATCTTGCTCACCAAGTCATCTACAATCTCAAGGATTGTGGGCGATGTTGATGACTCCTTCGCTGCTTGAGGAAGGCTCTATCGGCTTCCTCCATGGCCTTCTTGGTGTCGGCCTCTAGCTTGGTAGCGCGGCCTCACACTCACGTTAGGCGAGCAACGATGGCGACCTCATCTGGTTGGCCGCGTTGCTCGATGCTCATTAGGCGTTCTTATTGGTGGTGTCCAAATGTTCCTTGATGGAGTCAAACAACTTGTGGAGGTCTGTGACGAGGGTATCGAGCATGGCTTTCATGTCGGCGGCATTGTTGTTGTTGGCAGCCATGGCAATGGTGTGGGATCGATCTGGTCTCCGAGATACTAGGTGTAACACGTCACTTGGGGAAGGGGGTGGCGGGTATCGAGATGGCGCAGTGGATAGGGTTGGCGGCGTGGGAGGAGAGGGAGGCGCCAGGAGAGAAGGGAAGGATAGAGGAAGGAGCAATTGCTCTATGCTTGCTTACATTAGATTGATTACATCCTCCCTATATTTATAGTCCCTATAGGACTTGTATTCCAAGCAACTATAGGAGATATCTTCATAGATTGTATTCTTCTTTCCTAAACAAACCGAACTCTTATAACATGGTAATTCTCCAAATATAATTTTCTTCGGACGATGGCAACAGTGGGGGTCGTCGGCGGCGGCGCCCTTCCCCAGGCGCGCACCCCCCTGGGGCATGCTGGAACCGGTTGAGACTGGCCAGTGCCCTCTGGGCCTCGCTAGGCCCATTAGCTCCAGGTTGGGGCCTCTCAGCAGACGTGTGACAGATGCTGACATTTGGGAGCATAAATGGAGTCATTCTTTGAAGGGACAGCTTGTACGTAAAATGTTCCCTTCAGAATTGTTTAGAGAATATTTAATTTGGATAATTTTGTTAATAATCTAGAGTTATCTTTTCGAGTTTCTAATGTGTATGCGCGCGCATACCATTCAGAACAACTAGAAAAACGGCGCGGCATGGCCATCCGTGGCTTTTTTTGGTTGTTGTAGTAGTAGTTAGGTAGATGAGTATGAACAATGGTAACTAAATTATTATTTATATGATACATTAATGATATTATTCGTATTAATTGGAAATTATCATTTACCCATGGTTATATATGTAAACCGTCGATTTATCATTTTGTGATATCTATATTTTAGAAGGATGAGTTGTCCTTTTTTTAGCATTGAGATATATGTACTATGTTTTTTTTTTGCTATGTTTGTTGTGGCTAAAGAATGATTGTAAATATTTGTTAAGGTGAGAAAGTAGAGTTAGATTGAAACTTAATTTATTTGTGGAAAGAAGAAGTTTTTACGATAAAATACGAATGAGAGGAATTTGAAAATTATTTTAGATATTTGGATTTTTTTATGATGAAGAAGGTGTATCATCAAAAATTAGAAAAATGATTTGAATATATAGGGTTTTATTTTAGAAGTTTTTTGGTGGAAGAACTACGTGATTCGGAGTTAGGATAGATGAGATATAAAATTTCTAAGTTTATCGACAAAACTTCGAATGAGAGAAAATTGAAAATAATTGGATGATTAAAAATGGTGAAAATTAGGAAAAATGATTTGA
The DNA here is from genome assembly GCA_015847255.1 of Hyparrhenia diplandra. Taxonomy (NCBI): domain Eukaryota; kingdom Viridiplantae; phylum Streptophyta; class Magnoliopsida; order Poales; family Poaceae; genus Hyparrhenia; species Hyparrhenia diplandra. Next base: position 93,231 of record JADLZK010002015.1, on the reverse strand, counting down.
ATATGTGGGGTTTTATTTTAGAAGATTTTTAGTGGAAGAACTACGTGATTCGGAGTGAGGACGGATGAGTTATAAACTTTATAAGTTTATCGACAAAACGCGAACGAGAGAAATTTGAAAATTATTTTGATTTTTTTAGATGATGAAGAAGAGATAGAAAATATTTGGGTAGGTTCTAGATCGGTTCTAGTTTATTTGAAAACTTTCGGAAAGGGAAAGAGCTTATTTTTACCTTTTTTGGTACGTTTCATGTGTACGCATTGCAATTTCCAGCATGAACAGCGAAACCGTGAGATGAAGAGTACGTGAACAGTACCTTCGAAAGCAACCCGTGGAATGGCTGGAGCCGTCCGATCAAGATCCAATGGCCGGTGTTTTGCAGGCGACGTGGGGCACTCACGGGCCGAGAAACTGACCCAGATTGCGTATGGTAAAGATGGCACCCTAGAAACAATGGCTCAGCTGGCTATCTCCAACAATATAACCTGTACTGAAAAGTAGGTTCTGAACAATGCTCTGCCTTCCCAAAACTCCCTTGCAACAGATGACTCAAACAGGGGATGCATTTTGCCTGCCCGCTGAATGGAAACGCAAAGATGCGTGGTCTCTCGACGACGACGCAAATGTTTGACACTCCTAGTGGTGGGACCGCGACGGCTGGGAGGCAGGGGAGGGGAGGCGGCGGCGAGCTGCTGCTGGTCCGGCGAGGCAGGGCGAGACCGCGTGCGAGCTGCTAGTCCACGACGGCGAGGCGGCACTGTGGCGCCGTGGGGCGGGTCCTGTGGACGACGACCACGAGGCAAGACTGCGGCGCGGGGGGCGCGGTCGGCGCGGCAGGCGAGCCTGCGGACGGCGGCGAGGTCGGCGGCGGCAAGGCCTGCCGCGCGGCTTCCAGTGCGGCCTCGGCGCGCGCCAGCGCGGCGTCCACCCCAGGTGTCCAGCGCGGTTTCTAGTAACGACGACGATGAGAGATCTCTGGCAAGTATTATAAAAGTGCTAAATTATAATATGCTTTTTTGATCAGGTGGAGGAGGGCTTCACCGTAAGAGCGGATGAGATCGTCTGCAGACTCTACTCTGCATTACTGCTTGTGGATCACCGGCCTTAGCAGCTGCAAATGGCATTGGAGGCGTGCATATATATGTATATACATAATAGATATCTATATACAACGCACTACTGGAGACGGCTCGGCACTAGGCAAAGCCTATTTTGCACTCGGCAAAAAGAACTCTCAGAAAAATATTTACCGGCAAAGGCTTTGCCGAGTGCCATGGCGCACTTCGGCAAAGAAAAACACTCGGCAAAGAAAAAAAAAACCGAAAAAATAGCAAAATTTTTTTTTTTTTTGGCGAGGCCCCCACAGTTTTCATTTAGGAAGTTTTTTCATCCGAGATCGTTTGAAAACTTATCGAGATCTACAATTTTCATTTACGAAGTTTTTTTCATCCAAGGTCGTTTGAAAAATTCGAATTTTAAAATTTTCAAATTCAAAAGTCGTTTTTGATGACAATATCAAATTAAAATGTTGCCAACTACAAAATTTCATAACTTCTCAAGATCTACAAAGTTTATTTTGGTCATTTGTTCATCCGACATAGTGGTAGTTACATTGTTCAAAAAATCTTATATATCTCTCTTCTAGTTTCATGAAACTAATATGAGAGATGTAGATTTTATAAACAACGTTATTATCGCTTTGTCAAATGAAGAAATGACCAAAATAAACTTTGTATATCTTGAGAAGTTATACAACTTTAGTTCAAAAGTTTTTTCATTTGAATATATTTAGGGTATCAAAAATTGCTTTGAAAAATAATTTGCCGAGGGCCAACAAAAATGCACTTGGTAAAATGCCTCTTTGCCGAGGCAAAATACATCTTTGTCGAGGGCAAAATACATCTTTGCCGAGTGCCGAGAAAATTTTACCGAAAGTCGTTAATACATCTTTGTCGAGGGCAAAATACATCTTTGCCGAGTGCGAGAAAATTTTTCTTGAGTGCGAAAAAAATCGACACTTGGCAAAATACATCTTTGCCGAGTGCCACACTCGGCAAAAGACGTACCACACTCGGCAAAGAGGCGTATTTTGCCGGTGTGTCGAAAAATGGTACTCGGCAAGTGTTTTTTTTTTTTTTTTTTTTTTTTTTTGCTGAGTGTATTTTATTTGGCACTTGGCAAAGATGGTCTTTGCCGAGTGCCCCCGATAAAATGCACTCGGCATAGACTTCGACACTTTCGGCAAACATCCAGTTCCGGTAGTGACGGTGCGGGTGTATTTATGTTTGTTTAAAATTTGAAATTTTATCATGCATGGAAATAATAATAGCCATTCATGAGGATAGATCTAATGGTTAAAGTTTAAGAAAAAATTAACCGATCTAGAGGAACCTAAGTTGTGAATCAGAACCTAAAATTAGTGCATTAAAACCAGTTCCAAATTGGCTTGGCCCGAGCAATTCAACGTCGGCATTTCAGAAGAGGTGGCCGACAAATGCAGCCAATATCCAGATGGCTCGTATTCAGCAGTGGATGGCATTTCAGAAGAGGTGGCCGACAAATTCAACGCCGGCAGCAATGCAATGCAATATCTTTGGCACTTGCGCAAGTTATTAAGTTGCACAACTACAACTGTTCATGATGCTAGCTGTCTTCCGATCCATCGACAAATCTTCGTGAGTGCGCATATGCATGCACAGGAAGTATTGGTGTACTTTTTCCAGAAAACAAACATGCATGCACAGGTAGTATTGGTGTACTTTTTTTCAAAAACAAACATGCATGCACAGGAACTATTGGCGTACTTTTTTTTCAAAAAACAAACAAGTACTATATATATTATACAATATACCTAATCTAACCTCTACGTACTGCGATGGAGTTGCCCACGACATAATTTGATATATATGATAGTGAAAAATCTAAATTACTTTGCTTTGTATTGTATTTGTATGGACAAAGTAAAAACATTCGCAGGCATTCTGAAAGGCAACACAAAATATTTTGTATCGGTGTTTGGATCTACACTTAGTTCCAAGGGGATACAGATTAATCGAGTGTATTCCACTAAAATTAGTAGTTGTGTAAACAAGACCTTTGGCAAGGTCAGCAAGACCCCATCTGATAGGCCTGTATACATAAAGTATGATCTATTTTCCTGTTCGCGCTTGCCCAAGCCAAATAGCCAGTACTTTCTCTCACAAAGATCGGCCCGGCCAAAGAAATAGCATTTTCTCTCTCACAACATCAGCCCGGCCCGGCCAAAATGACCCGGCCAGCCGAACAGGGCCTATAATTCAACCTCCTGTCACATCAGCAGGCAACTAATCTCAATGATGAACGGACTTTATAATTTATTGACCCATATAGCTACGTTGTTGGTTTCCATTATAATTTTTAACCATAGCTAAATTATTGGTTTCCATCATTGCAAGCAAACCGATCGAAAGGGCAAGGCAAAGATGCAGCTCAAAAGGTAAACAAAAAAAATTAATAAGCCCCACGACAGTAACATTCATGGCCAAATACGATAAATAAATTGACTTGAGCTAGGGTACTTTTAAATCAAGATTTAGCTAGGGTATTAATTATTTTGTCCCCTTTTCTAGAAGGGCCCTAAATAAAGGTTATATATTTTGTCCTTCTGAAAGCATGGAGAGGACAGCAGCGTATTTTACATGCCATATATATGGCATATATACCATACCGGAGTACCTCTGCATGGCATGGCATACGCGCGGGATATTGCTTCTCCATCGAGGTTCTTGAGGCCCCGGCATTGGCCATTCAGCTTTTTTTCTTTTTTTTTGAGCAAAGGCTATTCAGCTTTTGTCTGGTTGATGTAGTTGTTGGCCGGGTGGGCCCTCTCTCTTTCGACAAGGACGAGGTGTTTCTTTTGGTGGCTCGTTGTCAAGGGATATGACCATGGTGTCATCATTGTAGGAGCATGTGGTCCATGATCTCGTCGCTATAGACACTTCTAGACGTTTTTTTTAATATAGATATAGAGGCAGCTAAAAATGATTTTGGAATGAGCCGTCTCTACAAATGTACTTGTAGAAGCGGCCGGTGTTTTTTAGCCACCTCTACAAATATTTCTATCTTTAGAGGCGGCTCTAGATTTAACTGCATCTACAAATGGATTTTCAAAGGCTACAAGATTTAGAGCCACCTCTAAAAATCAATTTGTAGAGCTGGCTAAATCTATAACCGCCTCAAAAATAGATGTAGCACTGCAAAATTTATAACCTTTTCAAATAAAGTTAGATGAAGACAAACTTTATAACATAGTTGTATATCTCAACGACATCTACAACTTTATAGGTGGCAACTTTTTCATTTGAAATCATTTGGATCCATTAAATTGTATTTGAAGTTCTCACATTTTAAAATTTATTTAAAAAAAAAAATCAACCGATGTCGGATGGAGATATCAATCAAAATTGAAGTTATAGATCTCGAGAAGTACAAAACACTACAGTTGATAATTTTTGATTTAAAATAATTTGTTACCTAAAATTTTAGTTTGAAATTCTCATATAATAAATTTAACTTTTTCAAAACGACCTTGAGATAAAAAAAAATGACAACAATTAAAGGTGTAGATCTCAAAAGAGTAATACAACTTTGTAGTTAATAACTTTTCATTTGAAATAATTTATCTAAGAGAAAATATGTTTGAATTTTTCACATTTGAAATTTAAAAATTTTAAACGACTTTGGAGAATCGACAAAAAACGAAAGCTATAGTGCTCACCATATCTAGAACTTTGCCGTTGTAAACATTATCGTTTAAATTCGTTTAAGGTCCTACTGTGAGGTCACATGGGCTGTTGGAATCTTGTCCTTGCTGTTGCAAATGTAACTGACTGTCCTTCGCCCCATAGCAAAGGTGAAATGGCTTATGTTCGGCAGCAAAGGATGCAAGTCATTAGAAGTCGTGTGTATGCGAGCCAAGTACTTTTGGACATATAGTCGACTCGTAGGGTAATTTGTTTCTGAGTGGAAGGCTTTAGAGGACTGGAGTCACTTCTAGACTTAGTGGTTTGAGTGAGGGATGTAGTCGACTACTTTTTTTTACAGACTTGAGGCGTCGTGTAGGACGAGTCAATCCCGAATGCTTTGCCAAGCATAAGAGTAGGGACCTGCATACTTGTAATCGCAGCTAGGTGAGAATCTGGACGTATCAGCTCGAGTTGACAGGTAGCATGATGGCTATGTCACTACTACAAAAAACTTTTGCAAAGCATTTAGGATTTATTAACCGTGGCGGTTTTTTTAAAAAACGCCACGGTTAATCGACGTCGAGGCAAGCCAGCCCACGGGGCATAAAACCGCCATGGTTAATTGATTAACCGTGGCGGTTTTTGTAAAATAACCTCCACGGTTAATAGCCATTGACGTGATGGTTTTTATTAACCGTGGCGGTTATAAAGACCGCCACGCCAAAATCTATTAACCGTGACAGTTTTTTATAAAACCGCCATGGTTAATGAGGCCCAGTCGGCGGCACTAGAAAGCCCATACCAGCCCACTATCACCTCGAGCATATAAAATCAACCCAAACCCTAACCCTACCTCACTCCCACCCTTTCGGCCGCTCACCCTCCACGATCTATCCTCTCTCCCACGCTCTACCTCTCGGCCGCCTCTCCTCTCTCCCACCCTCAACTTCCACGAGCAGCATGTAGGCCGGCCTCCTCCCTCCCACTCTCCCCCTCTATGGCCTCCTCCCTACCTCTCGACCACCACACACGGCCTCCTCCCTCCCTCTCCCCACGCGGTGGCCCGGCCCCAGCGGAGGTGGCACACGCGCATGGAGGCCCCCGCGGCGCCCCCACCCATCCCCCGGCCGGATCCTTCCCTCCTCCCCTCCCCGTCGGGGGGAGGCCATGGCGAGTGCAGGCCACCATGGCGGCGAGAGCGGCGTGGCTCGGCGGCTCAGCCCCGCGGGCGCGAGCTCCCTCCCTCCCCGTTGCGGTCGGCCCGGTAGATCCATGGTGTGGCGAGGGCACGCGGCCGATGCAGCCCGGGGGTGCATGGATCCGGCGGGCTAGGTCCGAAGCGCGACCTCTAGCACAACCTCCACAACGACGATGACGTGCAGCGGCCGGGCGGTGGCGGCGGGGTCCAGCGTGGAGGTGGTGGCTAGGCACGGGCGTGGCGCCCCCAAAACCCTAGCGGCGGATCCATCCGATCGGCAACGGCGGCGGTGACCCCAAAACCCTAGTGATTGCGAGGCCCGCATCCGTGCTCGTTTAGGTCTAGATCCGGGCTTTCTATTTTTTTTAGATTAACCATGGCGGTTTTTCTACAAAAACGCGGCGGGGTTGAAAACCGCCGGCGGGTTTCAAATACCGCCACGGTTAAGTTTTTCTTTAGTAGTGTGTGTTAGGGTGCGACTTGCACTCGTCGCAAAGATGTGCGGTAGCACAATGGTTGACCAATCTCTTATATGGACAAGAAGTAGCAGCGGGGCTACATGTCCGATGGCAGGGACAACATCCAGTTGTGTGCCAAGTAGCAAGATCCCTTGGCGGGACCAAAGGATGCTACCTTGAAAGGGGGATGCAAGTAGACAAATTTTGCGGCGACAAACAGTCTTCATTATTAATGACCTAGAATTGAGATTACAATTGAAAAGCTTTGTCTACCGATCTTATGACTGAAGAACTTAAGGATAAAACCTCCACAGGTGCTTGATATTCCACAAGTTAGGGACCTCTACCCCGTCTTCAGTGATGAGCTCGTATGATCCGGGTCAAGTAACCTTAGAGATTTTAAATGGACCTTTTCCTACAAGCTCAACAATTTGTGCTGCACTACGGTGCTCTGGATGCGCCACAATACAAAGTCGCCAACTTGGAATGAACGAGGTTGGATATGCTTGTCATAATATAGCGTAGTCCTTGCATGTATCTAGCCGACTGGAACAAGGCTGCGATTCTGGCTTTTCTTCCGCACTATCAATCTCAAGTCGTCGGGTATCATTGGCTTTGCCTTCATTGTAAAGCTCGACCCTTGGAGAGTTCCAAGTTAAGTCGGATCGCAAGATTGCTTCGGAGCCATATACCAAGAAGAAAGGAGACTGTCATGTTGCTCTGCTCTGCTGCGTACGTAGCCCTCGGACTACCTTGGGTAGCTCCTGTATCAACTTTCCACTGTATGTATTGAGAGGATCATATAGCTTAGGCTTGAGTCCGGCTAAGAGCCATTAGCCCGCTCCACCTATCCATTGGACCACGGGTGAGCTACTAACCTATAGTCGATGTTGATCCTGTAGTCTTGTGCCCATGATTTGAACTCTATGCGGGTGAAGGGGGAGCCTAAGTTGGTGATGACCCTATTGGGCATGCCAAACTGATGCATGATATCTTGCATGAACTCGACTACTTTAGCTGAACTGAACTTGACTAGTGTCTTGTACTCGATCTACTTTGTGAATTTGTCAATGGCGACATAGATGTACTCGAAGCCTCCTAGTGCCTTTGTAAGTGGTGCCACCATGTTTAGCCCCCAGCAAGAGAAGGGCCACAGTGGGGGGATACAGATCAAGTTGTGCATGGGTACATGAGCTTGTCTGGTGAAGAACTGACAACCCTTGCAATGATGGACGAGTTCTTTTGCATCCTTGAGCATCGTTGGCCAATAGTAGCCTGATCTAAATGCCTTGTTGACTAGGGTTCTAGAGGCGGCATGATTACATCAGCACCCTACATGGATTTCCACGAGAATCTCTCTACCCTCTGCGGGTGCGATGCACTTCATAAGCACTCCAGCAGATGATGCGCCTCGTTGGTATAGCATGTCACCGACTAATCTTTGGTGGACGTACAAGTTAGAGTAGTGTGTCCAAGTATGGTGCAAAGTCCAATTCCAAATCGAAATGGAATATAAAGTATTTCTACGGCTTGCCGCTCTCTACTTTGTTTGTACAAGTTAAATATTGAGGCAGGTGGAGGGTCTGATCCTAAAACGAAGTGGAATGGGTGATCTGATCATTATTGAAAAATCTCTAAACCTCCGATATACATATATACGAGAGTTAGAATGATATGCGTCTTGGTATAAATTATGAAACGAAGTTTGATTAATTCCTAGATGAATTGAAATGAATGATGCGATGTCTAAATAAATCTTCAAAGCCGTAGGCCATCTAGATAACCATGCAATAAGTTGTATGTTTGCCAGTATACTCCATCCGGTCCGGTTTATAGGTCGTAGTACGATTGATATGGTCTCCTAAATGACACTTTGATTATTCATTAATTTTATGTTATATTGTTTATGATTATTGGATAGTACATTTGATTACAAATCGAAAAGTATCAAATTTGCATTACAATAGCGAAAAAATTATTGGTCAAATTATCGGTAAGTATTATAAAGTTTTGACTCTTAACATATATGTGAAACGTATTATAAACGGAACTGTGCGGGGTATAAAATACTCTTTTTTTTCTTTTCTTTTTACTTGAGTAGCTGTTCGGTGTGCTTTGCATGCGGCCACATTTTTGCACAGCGCGCGCTGCCTATCGTAGCAAACTACACGTGATTTTGCACCTGGCCTAGGTCTAAAAAGCTGGCAATCATAGTCGCTAGTCGGCCTTAGTGCGAGATTAATTAAAATATTTACTGCCAGCTGGAGTAAACTAAGATATCCGGTATGTGCTGCTTGCGTCACGGGAGTTTAAAATGTTTCTTACCTGCTGACAAAACGGCCGTCTTTTTCTACGGAAAGATATCTCGCAGTAGATATAGATTTGTGAAAGGCCAAAGTGGAGATGTTTATAGCAGCCTTGATCCAACAATGATACACTTAATTAACTCGTGGGCGGCCTTCTGTCCTAGCTACGGAAACAACGTTAACTCCATGCATAGTAGTTTGAAATTAAAGAGAACGGTTGGACTTTTGTATCCTAACTAGGGTGTGTGTACTACTACTATATGGCTAGCTTGACGAAGCAAAAGCTACGTACCTGAGGCCCATTTATAAAATTTTGTAGGCCACAGAGGTACCCGACTTTGATTTTGACAGAACGCCAAAACGGCGACATTTCTGTCCTTTTAACTCATGTGTATCACCTTTCCCTGGTGGTGTGCAAACCATGGGTGTGTTTTAGTTCACTTGAATTTCCCATCATATCATCAAGATTCCTCGTCACATCGAATCTTTGGGCGCATACATGGAGTATGAAATGTAGGTAAACAAATTAACTAATTGGATAGTTTAGATGTACTTTGCTTGAGGCGAATCTTTTGAGCCTAGTTAGGCCATGGTAGGACAATATTTACCATAAACAAACGAAAAGTGCTACAATGCTTTTCAGGTTCACTTTTCGTGATCCTATCATTTTCACCTGATTTAGGCACAAAACGAGGATCCCAAGAAACAATTTTTATATTATTTTCATTGCCTTTTGGATGGGGAGAGGCCACGGATGAGCAAACCTTTATATAAATTCTGATGAAATAAAAAAAAGAATAATAGAGTGATGACCTAGCACTTCCTTCCAACACTACTAGACATAGGTTCTTTGCCGAGTGCCGCAAAGCCTACTTTATACTCGGCAAGGCCTTACCGAAAGTGCTGCACTCGCAAAAAGACACTCGAAAAAAAAATACCGGCAAAGGCTCTTTGCCATGTCGACACACTGCAAAAGAAAAGACACTTGGTAAAGAAAAAATCGAAAAAACCATGAAAAAAAAATAAAAAAAAAAAAAAAAAAAAAAAAACTGGGGAGGACCCACCGGCCAGCCAGCAGCCACAATCTTTTTTCGCAGTTTTAGCAAAATTCGCAGGCACGGGACGTCAAACCCGGGACCTCCCGCACGCGTGGCGTTCCTTCTCTACCACTGCACTACTCCATCACTTGTGTCTAGATTCCGTTTGGTTCTCTAAATATTGTACTAAATTAAGTGTAAATTGCTTGTTTGAGGCCCTAAACAAATTCAAATCAAAAAGTTGTCAACTATAAAGTTTCATAACTTTTCAAGATCTACAATTTTCATTTAGGAAGTTTTTCCATCCGGCGTCATTTGAAAAATTCAAATTTCAACTTTGAGAAATTCAAATGTAGTTTTGCATGATAAGATGATTTCAAATAAAAAGTTGTCAACTACAAAGTTTTCTAACTTTTCGAGATCTATCATTTTCCTTTAGGAATTTTTTCCATCTGAGATCGTTTGAAAAATTCATTTTTTAAATTTTCAAATTCAAACGTCGTTTTTGCATGACAATATGATTTCAAATCAAAACGTTGTCAACTACAAAAAATTTCATAACTTCTCAAGATGTATAAAGTTTATTTTGGTAATTTGTTCATCCGACATAGTGGTAGTTACAATTTTCAAAAATCTTATATATCTCTCTTCTAGTTTCATGAAACTAATATGAGAGATATGGGACATGCACATTTTATGAACAACGTTATTATCACTTTGTCAAATGAAGAAATGACCAAAATAAACTTTATACATCTTGACAAGTTATACAACTTTGTAGTTTAAAAGTTTTTCATTTAAACATATTTACGGCCTCAAAATTTGATTTGAAAAATGAATTGCCGAGGGCCAACAAAAAATGCACTCGGCAAAGACGCATTTTGCCGAGTGCGGAAAAAAATGGCACTTTCGGCAAAGACGTATTTTGCCAAGCGCCGAGAAATGGCAGTCGGCAAAATACATCTTTGCCGAGTGCCAGGAAAAAGACAATCGGCAAAGCCATCTTTGCCGAGTTTTTTTTTTGCCGAGTGTATTTTAGTTGGCGCTGGGGAATCTGGATCTTTGCCGAGTACCCGATAAAATGCACTCGGCAAAGATCCGGATTCCGGTAGTGCAAAAGAACTAGCAACATATTATATATGGAGACAACATTTTACGGGGTGCAGTTTGCCGTGGCACTACCTATAAAAAGGGGAACTCCGTCCCATGGTCTTTTTGGACATTATTGTGTGGAGGGACTGGCTGGTACTACTATCAATCTACTCATAATATTTTGCAAATAATTTGCAAGGATCTGAGGTATCTCAGCAATTTATTGATCAGCACTACTGTACCAGCACATTTGTTGTCGTTGGCATCCCACTTATGTATAGATTGATTATTCCTTCCTTGTCTAGCTAGTTTTTTGGACTTGTGTAGCCACATATATTCCTTTTTTTTCTGAAAACTGGATATCCAAAAATATTTTTATTCAAAATCGTCGTTTCTCTGGATCATATATACACCACACCAGATCAAGAATAGTGCAACGATAATTTCGACTGTATACTTTTGGACAACAAATAATTATTGGTCTTGGGCATGAATAATATAAGGATGTTATCATTTGCTGCAGCAGCTGTTAGAGTGTTAGACGAACCCATGCCGTCAGCTGGCAAAATGGAAGACTCGAGATTATTCCTGCAGTGGGCGATGAACACGTTGCGGCATGAGCAACCCGCGGCCGCCGTCAACGACGACTGCAGCAGGGAGGCGTCCTTCCCTCGCTCCAAGCGCTCCATGAGGCCCCAGCGAACAGCTGGAGGTCCTGCGACACCACCGACGGCAGCAGCGGAGGCCACAACAACTCGGCCCCTGCTGCGGTGGCCACGGATCACGATGTCTGGCCTGTGTCACAGACCTCGGTCAGCTGGCGCGCCTTGAGCAGCAGCAGCTGCGGCACCAACCCTCCTCTGAGCTGGAACTTCAGCGCTGCCGCCTCAGCACAGCTGGGCAGCGACGTCATACTGCCGGAATTTGCCCCCAAGCACGCCCTACCGCCGGACCAAGTGTATGGATCTCCACCGGCAAGGACAGCCGGCATGAAGAGCCCGGCGGGATCCATGTCGACGCGGTGCGCTCAAGACCACATCGTCGCGGAGCGAAAGCGGAGGGAGAAGATCAACCAGCTGTTCATCGAGCTCTCCACCGTGATCCCAGGCCTCAAGAAGGTCCTGATTCTGATTAAAGCCATTCATTTGTTCGTCAATTATGTTTCTGATGACACAAGTAACTTAATGCAACGACTAATTTCTTATCAGATGAACAAGGCAACGATCCTTTCAGATGCGACCAAGTACGTGACAGAACTTCAAGAAAAGCTCAAAGACCTGGAGTCTGGAGGCAGCAACGGGCGCAGGAGCATCGACACGGTGGTGCTCGTCAAAAGACCATGTCTCCATGCTGCCGCCGCGCGGGACGACGATGGCTCCCCATTGTCAGCGTCGTCAGGCACGCCGGCAGTGAGGAAGCAGCTGCCGGAGATCGAGGCCCGGTTCTCAGAGGAGAGCGTCATGGTGAGGATCCACTGTGAGGACGGCAAGGGGTGGCCGTGAAGCTGCTCGCCGGGGTCGAGGAGCTCCATCTCAGCATAATCCATGCCAACGTCCTGCCCTTCGCAGAGAGCACTATCATCGTAACCATCACACAAAGGCAAAGTTTTTTTTTTTTTTTTTTTTTTGACTAATAACCAGTCTTTTTCCAAGAAAAATTAGCTGTGTTTGGTAGCAGTAAAGTAAGTGATGTGGCTGCAGCTTTTACTGTAGCTCTTCTTAATGATTCACTGTGAAAATAGCCGCTGTGGCTTAAATTCAGTTGAAGCAAATGTAGCCCATCTTCCACTGCACACAATCTAAGAATGTTTTGAACTTTTGATGGTCTTTTTGATTAAAAAACACTATGCCGGTTAGGATTTCCTAATAATGGAAGAACATAATATTAAATACAAACTAACAGTACAAAAGAATGACAGAATGCAGGATTCAACCTTTATTTCAATGACCAGTGGGAAGAAAAAAAAAAAATCGAAATACTACAGTAGCACGTGTTTTACCAACACTACTACCATTATTGTATACCTTCGATTTCATTTTGAAGAGTGAAATTGCATTCATGATCTGTCCCCTGACACATCCATCTTGACGATCACATATATTTGACTATGCCTGCGCACTAATGAAGCTTGATCTGCTTTTATATATTTACTGTATGATGCATATGTAGTTGTACTGATGAGTTTTGATTTCCATCTTTTATTCAAATCATAATCGCATCGAGTTACTGTCCTATATATGTTATAGAAAGCGGGTGATGGATATTATCATTATGCATACTACCAAATAAAATGTTTCTACTAATTTTCTCTATCTATAAATTCTTTTTTGATTCAAGCACCTCTCTCGACATTTGAACCTCAAGTAGAGACTTAGTATTCCAATATGCATCAGTAGGAGAGAATCTGATATTAGTGGTGAGAACAAGATGGTTTTACAGTGTTTATATCTTTTTTGGTGTGGTGACTGTTGATTATGGTGAGATAATCCTCAAACAAGTTTATCTAGTTGGCTCAGGTTACCATAATGTAATTATGTGCAAATCCCTCTGTTTCAATAGCTAAGGTATTGTAGTTTGTTTTAAGTGTCAAACATCTCTATATCTGCAATATCATGTTAGTTTAATTAAATCCACCATGAAATGTCTTCATAGTGCATTTATTTTGTATATATTGGCGGTGTTCATACATTTTTTTGTCAAAATTAGAGAAGTCTGACTTAGGATAATTCTAAAACACCTTATTTATAGTACATTATGCACAACAAACAATAGTTCTGATTAGAGGTAAACAATACACTATAGGGTGTATATATTAAAGATGAAAAGGCAATTTAAATCCTTGTACGCAGATAGATACAATTCATTTCAATGTTTCTAGTTGTTTCACTCAATCATATACTACAAATACACAATTTAACAGTTATATTGGATAATGATCCTACCTTCATTTGAATGGTCAAGGTGGATTTCCCCACCTGATTTTGCATTGATAAGTTATTGCACAACCATAGATGTGTGATGATTTTTAGAGAAAAAATGACACAAATCCCTTCAATTCAAAGGAAACTACCTGATTAATCAAGGCCTTATCATAGGATGTTGATGGAACCACTATCGTCTATATATAATACTATTCGGTTTTCACCAAAAGAGCCCCTCATGATTGGGAAGAAGGGGCACTATGATAATGTGTTAAAGTAGAAAAGTGGCACCCGAGAGTGCCAATTTGTCATCAGCACATGGAAAAAGTTCAGCAGTTTTTGCCCCAAGGATTTATATCTTTCAGAGACCACAGTCACAAGCATACGATGCTTGCTTCTTTGGCCTAAGTCACCATTGTGGATGGCATCATTAGGGTCCAGCCACTGACCTAACATGAAGCATGTAGAGAAGCACATGATAACCATGGCCAGCAACCCACTAAAACCCCATATCCAACCTCTACGACCATTGTGTGATGGACTAGAATGAGATACGGTCATAACAACTGGCTGCTTGAGACTTAAGGGGATACTGCAAGAAGCAAATAAATAGTTATGTTAATGAGCCCATGGGCGTCCACTTGGCAATGGATCCATGCGAGTTGTGGTCTCTCAAGATAGGGTCATGAACAATGTGGTTGCAGGAGAGGGGTGTTAACTTCCTTGGTGTAGCCACACACACTTAGTTTAAGAATTTAACCATTTGTGGCAGATTAAATTCCCACGTGTAGGCTGGCACCACCTCAACATATGATGTATAAGCAATACCATATATGTTTAGGAAGGAGTATAGAGAAGAACAGGAGTAACGGAGGGGAAGGGAAAGGACTTATGGGACAAAACGCCGTCTACTGGCGATGGGATAGTGGAGGCGATCATCACCGCCATGCGAGACGCTGCAGGGCATTTTTTCTTCTTCTTTTTGATCTCATCATCTATGTTTTTTATCTATCAAAAAAATGTTAGTTCATGTGCAAAATTATGTGCTATTCATGTTGATATAATAAAATAAATGTTTGATCAGGTGGAGGAGGGCTTCACTATAACTGCGGAGGAGATCGTTGGCAGACTCAACTCTGCACTACTGCAAAACCAGCATAATAGATGCTGCAACAGCACTGATGAGTGATGAAGAAACAATAAACTAGTTAATCTAGTGCACGCCCTATATATGTAAATATCCGCGGCGTATGAAAATAAAAACCCGACTGTATCTGAAGCTGGAGTGTTTCTTTTTTTTTTTTTTTTTTTTGTAACAAGTTTACGGCTTGAGTTATTTTTTTCTTACTAGTGGAAATGCTGTCTATGGTTATGACAGGCAACGTCGTATTGCTGCGATGAAAAATAGAGATTGTAGGTTGTACTTAGAACCCAAATATAAGTGTGGTACGAAATCAAGCATAATTACATGGCAGAAATATACAAAAGTCACCAAATCAAGCACCATCATATAAATGGGTGGCAGTTCGTGCTAGCTATTTTTGCTGGTGTCTTGTTGTTGTAGTTCATGATGTGCTAATTGCAGCTCTATATATGACACACGCATTTATACATATAACTCCCCTTATTAGGTTCATCTCCAGACAGGGTGTGGTAAAGATCGTTAGAAACTTCCTGGCCTCCTATTGCCCAATCAGAAGATCATCGTCTACTCGACAACACCTTGGGATGTTCTTGCTCAATTGTTGATGAGCGTAGACACCAATGCTGGTCCATCAGAACGAAAGTCCATCTGTTACTAAAATTCATTTGACTATTTGAGTCCCATGAAATTTCCATATAGAGATTAATGAAGATAACAACAAATCCACAAGCTTCTGAGGCTGCCTGCATTAATTTAATCCATGAAATAGTTTTCCAACTTCCATGGAACTAAATCCCTGAATTTTTGCAGTAGAAGTGCTAATGTGGTATAGCAAAGAGCAACGTATGCAGATTTTCCATACCATCTCACCTCCGATCCTGCAAAAACCATATGAATTTCAGCTGACTATGGTCAATCATGAAAAGATCAGGGAGTTGCAAGAAAAGGCTCGGATCTGCACGTGCAAGGGACAACATGAGTGAAAATCAATTAACTAATCACTAGCAAGACTAAAAAGAAGGAAATCTACAGTTCAAAAAAAAAAAAAAGAAGGAAATCTGCATAGGAACCATCAAATTTGGAAATCAATTGAAATCAAAATTACTGAGATATGACTTTTACATGGTCGATGGGAAATCTGAAGCAAGAAATACATGGAAAGGAACGGTTCGCCGAAAATTGGAAGCAATTAGTATTAAAGGGAACATATTACCCAGAAAATTGGAAGCAAGACACTTGGTATTATGCTTCTTAAAGCGCTTTAGCTCACTGAAAAAATTAACCAATGTATTGTAATAACTATCCAGTCAAAGCTTAAGAGTTAAGATCCATAGACAAAGATGCATAACTGACCTTTTTTTTTCTTGGACAACGACGCTTAACTGAACTGATGAAAAGGTCCTGCTCCTTGCAGAATCCTCACAAAAAGAACAAGCAATAATCTATATCTATAAATGACAAAAATAAATTAGCTATTGATCTCCTAATGAACAGATTATCCTTTTTTAGGTATAGATTTTATACTAAATAACTCTATTAACCAATGGTGAATTATTATTTTTTACTGTGGTACCCCTGGGCACCTTGCAAGTACCATAAAGGTATCTCAAATAACATGCATGCGGATAGGTTCTAGCTTATTTGTTTAATTTGTCATGAGGGTGTGATTTCAGATATGCAATCATCATCATTCAGTATAAAGGTACAACAGATCGACGCAGCACTGGATTCCTAAACCTTTTACAAGAGGCCCTTTTGCTAACATTGTCCCTTATCCAAAAAAATATTTTGTCGAAAAGAACTTCTAATATTATGCCCAGGGAGAAGAAAATTAAAAAAACTGCACTGCAAGTTAAAAGGTGCCTCTAGGGAGTACTCCAATTCTGCATCAATATCTGAAATTGTACTTGTCAACTTCATCATCAGTTGCTGCATAATTTTCAAAATGGGATCTCAGTGATGAATAAGGGCTAACAGAGATTATTTGCATTACTTAGTAATTGGCTAAAAAAAATTCTTCTTACAAAATATATTACATGTAATTTAGTGGTGAACCTCTTCAGCTATTGTCATCACGTGTTCCTTGTGAATCCATGCTGCTCCATTTTTCAGAGTTTGTAAACTAACAAAGCTAAACATCTAAAGCATTTACTATTGTGCACACTTCAAAAGGAAAATATCATGAATGTTTACTGTTATCCTCACTTGGAAAATGCCAATGATTTGCACTGTGTACAGCAAAACATAGAGTGGACAGGAATATTGAAATACACCTGTGTAAAGCATATTAGATTATCACCACACGTCGCTCTTGGCATCATGAAGATTGCCTGAATAAAGAGAACAATACCTGCAAAAATTCTTAACAATTAGCTAAGTAAACAGAATGTAACCAATGCTGTTGGTAGGGGATATTAGAATTGGTAATAAGTCATTAGTGCACAACCAGAAATAAATAGAAAAAGATGAATGCTAGTATAATTTAAGGAATTAAGTTAAGGAAAATAAAGGGGGCAACGGATAAACAGATTGAAATCAATGAGAGCATTTCTGAAATCTTCATAAGGAATTGCAAATCTTCCATACAAAGTGAATTGATGATGTGACCTTGCATACAGGTATAAACTAATTTAGGTAGAAGCTGTATCTAATAAACACTAACACTGACGTTCTGCCAGTTAGGCAATCAGCAATTGTAAGAATCTGCAAAGCAACTTGGACAACAAACCATTCTTCCTCTTCTTGAAAAGATCCACCAATCATTATACTTCCCTTTTCTCTAAACCTGCATCTTTCTTCAAGGCATTACCACACCAACTGGGATGCAGCCGTGCGGCCAAAAACCCCAGCAATCTGGCATTGCCTTCTCTACTGGACCTACGCGTTGCAACGCGCTGCTCACCTCGCGCGATGCTTGTGGGACCTCGGCGACCTCTCGGCCATGAAGGCGAGCCATTGATGCTAAGAGATCGGGCGGCATGGATCTGGACGTGGATGCGAGCTAGAGAGATTGGGTTGGCCTGGATTTGAACTCGGGACAGCAGTGAATCACGGAATGGACACTCTACTGAAGAAAGAAAAGATAATCTATACTTTCATCTTGGAAAGTAAAATACCACACAGTAACACGAACAACACTGATTTGGACTTGAACCAGTGTGTTACTCTACCATGATCCGATAGTATTAGAATATGATAAGTAGTTGGATACAAGAATCGTCGGCCGACAACTCCAGCAGATCGACACGATCGCCGAAAGCTCGTCGCCGCCGCCGTTCTACCACCCGGCAAGGTCAGGGGCGGGTTCCGGTTCGAGTTTGATTCTCTCCTTCAATTCGGTTACATAGAGGGGCAGCAGGGCCGCCTCCGTCTTGGGCAGCGCCACAGGGCCGATTCTCACTTCATCCACATTGGGCCTGATACTTGCTTGTTGGGCCTTCGAGGTCCTCGTTGAGCCTGCTCTGGTTGGATCCTCTTCTTCAGTTGTTGCTGCAGCATCGGTGTTGGCACCAACTTCAGACGGCGCCCGGCCATGCCGGTGACACTCCCTCCTCCTTTAGAACCTGCTTGACCCCAAGCAAAAGTCTTGCGCAGGAATTGCTAGCGAAGAGGGCTACATCTTCCCGTGGACAATTCATCAGCAAGAGAAGACCACTTTGATCAACACCTAAGGCACCATGGTGTCTCTGTCTTGGCGAAGACGACGATCAAGAAAATATCTCCATAGGCACCCAAGTTGTCGGTAAGGTGCGGTAGCTGAGTAGTTATAGAAACATTTGGAGGCACAGCCTTCTTGAGCAAAGGATACATGAAAAACTGGATGGATCGGGGCGGTCGGGAGGGCAATTGAAGCTTGTATGCGGTGGAACCAATCTTTTGGAGAATAAGGAAGGGCCCAAAATACTTGAATGACAGCTTGTTAGATGACCTCGGTGCCAATGATGTTTGACCATAAGGTTGAGCCTTCAGATAGACAAAATTTCCCACTGCAAAGTGTCTTGGTGTCCTGTGTTTATCAGCTTGACTTTTCATCTTGTTTTGAGCTCTGACAAGATGTTGCCTCACCAATAGTTGCATAAGATCCCTTTCTTGCAGCCACTTATCCAAATCCTCATGGTGACAACATTGAGATGGATTTATGCCAAAGTGTCTTGGTTCATGACCATAAAGAACCACAAATGGACTCTTCCCCGAGATGAATGGAATGATGTATTGTACCAATATTCAGCTAGAGCTAGCCATTGAGACCATTTAGTGGGATAGGCATGAACAAAACATCTCAAATATGTTTCTAAGCATTGATTTACCATCTCTGTCTGGCCATCAGTTTGAACAAAACTACTCATTTTTAGATCTATATCAAGTAGTTTGAACAATTCTTTCCAAACTTGACTAGTAAATATCTTGTCTCTATCAGACACCATAAAAGTGGGAAGGCCATGCAACTTGAAAATATTGTTCATGTAGACTATAGCAACTTGTAAGGCAGTTAAGGATGAGACAAAGGAAGAAAATGAGCATACTTTGAAAATTTGTCAACCAACACCAGAATGCTATTAAATCCAGAAGACTTTGGTAGACTCTCAATAAAGTCCAATGTAACCCACTGCCAAGCACCTTCTGGTATAGGAAGTGGAGCCAAGAGTCTTGGATAGGCCACTCTCTCTGTTTTGGCTTGTTGACAAATAGAGCACTCGCCTACAAATTGTTGCCTGATTGTTTAAGTTTTGGCCATGCAAGCAGAGGTTTGATTCTATTGTAGGTAGCTTCATAACGAGAATGCCCCCCCCAAAAAGGGCTTGAATGCAGAGATGTGATATTTTTATTTTTGCATAGTAGGACTATGTCCAATCCGGATCCTCCCTTTGTACTTGATAAGACCATGTTGAAGATAATGGCCTTGAGGAGAAGAAACTGACAATTTGGCTAACAACTGTGCAGATTGTGGATCAAATTGATATGAAGACTGAATCTCTTGCAACCACAATGGTTGAATCACAGAAATTGCTGATATGTCATAAGGTTCAGCTCTAAACACTCTAGACAGGGCATCTACTACCTTGTTCTCAACACCTTTCTTGTATACAATTTTGTAACTAAGTCCCATCAATCTTGTCAAAGCCTTATGTTGCCAGGGAGTAGTTAGCCTTTGATCATCTAGATGAGTTGAACTCCTTTGATCAGTGAGTATGAGGAATTGAGCAGATTGGAGATAATGATACCAATGCTGAACAACCATTAATATAGCCAAATATTCTTTCTCATAGGTAGACAGCTGTTGTGCTTTGATGCCTAATGCCTTGCTGACATAAGCAATAGGGTGTCCATTTTGTTGTAAGACAGCTCCAATTCCTTTTGTAGATGCATCAGTCTCTATCACAAAAGGTGTTGCAAAATCAGGCAATGCTAAGACTGGTGCAGTCATTAGTCCCTTTTTAAGTGTTTGAAAGGCCAGCTTAGTTTCAGATGTCCAAATAAATTGGGTTCCCTTCCGCAGAACATTAGTGAGTGGTTTAGCTATCAACCCAAAGTGTGCAACAAATCTTCTGTAGTATCCAGCCATACCCAGAAAACTTCTAAGCTCTTTGATATCTTTTGGTATTGACCAATGTTGAATGGTTTCTATTTTTGAAGGATCAGTGGCTACACCTTTAGCACTGACAATATGTCCCAAATAACATAACTCCTTCTTAGCAAAAGAGCATTTGGACAGTTTGACATGGAACTTGTTGGCTTGGAGCAGAGATAAGACCTCTTGGATATGCTCGAGATGATCTTCCCAAGTCTTGCTATAAATCAAAATATCATCAATAAAGACCACTGCACACTTTCTTAGTAGGGGTTCAAGCAACGGATTCATGACTGTTTGGAATGTAGCAGGTCCTCCTGTCACTCCATAGGGCATCACATTATATTCATAATGACCACTATGGGTCTGAAATGCTGTTTTGTGACTCTCACCATCTGCCATTTTAATCTGATGAAATCCAGAACATAAGTCCAGAGTGGTAAATAGAAGGGAAGGGTCTCAATGAAAAAATATCAAGTTCCCGAACCGGTACGGACCTGCAGTGCACAATATAGAAAATTGATGGACCCAAAAATGCACTTTGATAGATGATGTACTCAAATGACACATCTCCAAAAGTTAATGGACCAGTGGTGCATTTTACTCTTTTCTAATTGCTTTGCTCCTTTATAGTATAGATTACGTCTTTCGGTGCATGGGATTGACCATGCACAGTGCGTGCATGCATGAAGACGCACACTAGCTAGTGGAAGGATGTGCTCAGAGCAAGAATTCCTGCGCCACATGTTTGCAATAATATAATTTGGCGCTTCGCAGCATGCAACGCAACCCATGCAGCGGCTATTGTACGTTTTTGTGTCACAGAAAAGCGCTCAAGGTCAGTTCAGTTCAGAGGGTCGCTTCCAAGTTCTAACCAAACAAATCGCTCTAGTACCAAGCAAGTGGCCCCAAGCAAGCGGCCTGCAAGCTGTGTCAGGTTAGTTGATTTGAACCACCGAGGCGTGCTTGTAAAGTTATAAAGTTCACATATAGCTATGTACG
The DNA here is from genome assembly GCA_015847255.1 of Hyparrhenia diplandra. NCBI lineage: Eukaryota > Viridiplantae > Streptophyta > Magnoliopsida > Poales > Poaceae > Hyparrhenia > Hyparrhenia diplandra. The sequence goes on along the minus strand of JADLZK010002015.1, from coordinate 71,780 downwards.
GTTATCACTGTTCACGATGCAGGGTATGTTGAGACCCAATATGCTGTCTAGGACTCTAGGTTGTGATTATTATATACCGCCATGTTTATTGCATTTTGTTAGTTGCTAGGGGCCTATTTTAGAATTTAGCACAGGCTCCCCATTTATGCCGGGATGGCCCTGTGCCATGCTGTCTAGATCGGTCTCGATCTTTATCTAAGCATTTACGATTTAGAAAGAAGATTCAGAGGGTAAAGTTAAATGAATTAATATGTGATGTTATGAGATGAAATTGTGCCTCAACGACGATAAACTTAGTACAGTGACATTTATAGAGTCTTTTTGTTCTTTCATAGTAATAGTATGAATACAATTTTAAACTAATGCAGATGTTCTCGTAGTCAACCATCTGGGATTGAGGAAACTGATGAAGAATTGGATCACGAGTTATTTTGTGGTAACTGAGTTATACCTGGGAGAAATTTCTTGGGGAAAAAGAATTTTGAAAGTATTCTCTCTATCCTGAAAGGAATACAATTCTTGGATTGCATGGAGTCAAGCTATTTGAAATTTAAACAAATTTATATAAAAAAGTATCAATATTTATGATACTAAATAAGTGTCATTAGATTCTAAATATGATACTCTTCTATGAACTTTGCTCAAATTTTTATAGTGCCTCTATTGTCACTAGACTCTTCCTCTTCCTGTTCTGCCCTCCTTCCACCGTACCATCATCCTTGTTCTGCCCTCCTCTTTTCGCCTTCTCTCTCTCTCTCTCTCTCTCTCTCTCTTTCTCTCTCTCTCTCTCCCCCTACCTCCACCTCCTCGTGAGCTCTAGAACCCCAACTATGGCAGCTCATGTCCGGCCACGCCCCACCCTAAATCCCACTTCAGAACCTAATGAACGAGTTCCCCACACCGTACTCTATTTCACTCTGCAAGCCATTTCTCAAATAGATGCCAGATTTGTTGTTCAGTGAAGTACTGACAACCCATCATAAATCATGGGTAAACTTCTACTGTCACTATCCGTCTGGTGAAGTTAATTTCATCATGGTTTTACATAGTCAAAACTATCAACAAGATGTCTCTTTTGAAAGGAAATGTGCAAGGTAGTAGTGAATTTTATACAAATAACTTGGTTCCACATGTACAAGTCCTTATTTGAATGCAGAGGCAAGAATGGAGAGAACTGGAGGCTATGGGCCCACATAGAGGGTCAGCCGACAACCCCTTTGTTGCCATTACCTTCCACTATCCTCCATGATCCGTGCAACACACTCCCAAGCAATGCCAACCCTTGGATGGGAGTTGTGTTTCCTCTGGACGGCTCATGATCAAGGCACATGGCTCGATGACTCATCATGGCAACATAAGCAACGTGACAAACATCCCCAACCATCCACACCCACTGATGACAAGTGGACCCACCTTCTAGAAGAGATAGAAGGGCCCAGAGGGTAGAGAGGGGGTCGGCCGACCCCCTCCCTAGGACGGCTAACCCTCCAACCTCCACCAAGTTGATTCTATCATGAAGGAGGACACATGGGTCCACACCAAAGAGGGAACACCCCACTTGTCATTGGAGGGTCAGCCGATCCCGCTAGGTTGGCCGACATATGGAATTCACCCACCGACCTTGGTGCATGCAGGCATGCAAAGGAGGAAGATCCTAGCCCTTGATTTAAGATGGTTTGAGGTCAGTTTGATCTTGTGGTAACCAAGGCATGTCACATGGATTAATGACATGGCATTGAGTAGGCCCTACTCCTCCTTTTAGCTATAAATACCCCCTAGTCCCTCACTCTCAAGTCGTGACTACAAGGAGTAAACTATCAACTCTCTCTTTAGATAGGCAAAGCCATGCTCTAGTAGCAGTAGTATGCAACTAGAGAGAGAGTGAGGGAGTGTGGTTGAGTCTTAGGGACCATCGGCATCTTCTCCAAGCTATAAGTAAGAATCCGGGATCCTTTTATGCTATTGATATCTGATTCTGGTATAGTAGATATATAACTTGATTCTCATTGGTACGTCACTTTACTTTGGTAGAGTACTCTAGTCTCGCTAAGGGAACTTAGTGGGACAAGGTTAGAGTAGTGAGTTATAGTGTAGATGTGATGTCTAGTGTTGACGGTCGATAACGTCAACTTTTAATTATGAAATAATAGAACATTTGGGAACAAGAATAATGAAGATAGGGTTTTTACTAATGAATTCCGCGAGTTTTGTTGCACACTCAGTTTTGCAGGAGAACTCTGGAATATTCCAAAATATCGATAAAAAGAGAAGAAATAGAGAAACGGAAGAAAAGGACCAAATCAGAACAATTAATATAAATTCCAAGAGTCTAAAGGATAAAAGAAAACAGCTCGCGAAGGCCGGGACCCACATGTCAGGGTGTGGGGCCGGGCGGCCTAACATGTGGGACCGCGCGGCACCGCCCTGTGGAGCCACATGTCCTGCTTCTGGAATCTTCCTACAACCAACCTATGGAGTAGATCTAAGCCGTCCAATCAAATCGGTTTGATCCAAGGGCTGAGATTCATCCTATGGGGCTATATAAGTAAGGGCGGGACCTGACCCCTAAAACCCTAATTCAGTACTGAAGATCGGTTGATCCGAGTTCCGAGATCAAGTCGAGCCATAAACCCTAGTTCTTCAGAGTAGTTCTAGTTCTTGAGAGATTAGCTACATAGTAGTAGATTAGAAGGAGATCCAAGTGTGGGAAGACTTGAACTTCAGATTCTGTCAAGGTGTTCTATAGGTACATTTATATCTTTTGATATATTTACTCAAGTTTATCTATGACATTGTTCTTTATCTTATTTATATTGTCTATTGCATTGTTTATTGCTTGCTTTGATATGTCTAGTAGAGTTAGATATTTCTTATGGATTTCATGCTTAGGATTGTATAGCCCTCATCTTGTAACATGCAAGATAGGTGTTATAACTTATGTAAGCGTGGTGCTTATATATGTTATATCTACAAATGCCCGCTATATACTAAGTCGTGGGGTAGATCGTAGGGGTTACAGCCCTATTGAGTCCTCTGTAATCCTCCCTCCGTGTATAGTGAATGGTAGGTCGTGAAGATCTCATTATTGAATCCTTCCTAGTTGATGGCCCTTGGGTATGGTATGAAGTAGTAATGCTAATAATGATAGCTAGATGTTTGCACTAATTAGAGTTTAGTAATTGCATGTGATGATAGTTACCCATTAGTAAGTTTGCCTTATATTACCCCATGTGAGTCCTTAGACTAGAATACTCTGTTGAATCTTATTCTTATATTTTATGTGGCTTGATCCCTGCATTTATCATTATCATTACCATTTATCATATATATTATTTATCTTTATTGTGACATTAACCCTGTTATTGAGTAGAAGCATTATTCATTATTGGTTTATAGCTATTCCATGTATAAGGATATTATTAGTACTATGCATATTTAGTTTGTAGATATCTTCCCAGTGGTAGAACTATAAATGATAAACCTGGTCTTTACTCTAGGTAAAATGCTACAATAGTATTTATTATTCTCGTCCGCTTACTTGAGCCTTGTTCTATATATTTCTATATTCCTTTATTTACTGCCTAGTCGTATTATTTTATGCCATGTTATACTCTCTAGTTGCATAAGATGGACTGACACCCTGTCTTTACTAGAAGTATAGGTTACCCTTTGACTAGTTTATTAGTGACAAAGTAATTTCCATAATACCAAAGACTTGTTTGGGGTCATTGCTTTTATAGTTAGTCCTCGGCGCGATAGCTATTTTAGTGATGTCGTTAAGCGGTGTCAACAAGCATTTTTGGCGCCGTTCTTGGGGAAGATTTCAAACTTAGGATGTACTAGTATACCTACCTTCATACGCATGGATTTAGTTCAAACAACCAATAATCTTCTACTCATAACAGGTTTACCCTTTGTTTTGTTTATTTTTTATCATTCTATTTCAGGTTAATGTATGCAAAGTGCTAATCTTCCAGAGAATTTTCTCATTGATCCGAAAAGATTAATCAAGAAGCAAAAGAGAAAAGCTCGAAATATACAAAAAAGAAAGTTTAGAATATCAACACGCCAAGAGAAGATTAGAATCTGATCTTGAGGCTATGGCTAACAAGAGTCTTCGCGAGTTCTCTGCTCCAACCACCAATAACATCCGCACTAGACCAACTGTCAACATTAGATAGAATGGATTCGAGCTCAAGCCCCGCTCTCATCACCATGGTGCAAGCTAGTCGGTTTTGTGGGAAAGCACATGAAGATGCAAGTGCCCATTTACAACATTTTCTAGAGATCTGCAAAGCACCTTCACCATCAAGGGAGTGGCACGTGATGCCATTCTACTTCGCCTTTTCCCATTCTCACTGCTTGGAAAGGCTAAACAGTGGTTCTACGCCAATAAGGAGAAACACACTACTTGGGACCGCTGCTCAACCGAATTCCTCGCCAAGTTCTTTCCTCTTGGGCAAGACAAATGCCTTGCGTGGGAAAATATCAAGTTTTCAGCAACAACATGATGAATCGTTTCTGAGGCTTGGGAATGTTTTCAAGATCCGATTGCGGGAATGTCCTCATCATGGCATCGAGGACCGGCTTTTGATGCAGACCTTTTATCATGGGCTAACTACTAGGACCCGTGAGACAATGGACGCTGCTGCTGGAGGAGCTTTCTTAGCACTTGCACTCGGCTACTACACTCGTTGAGAAGATGGCATCCAACCAGAGTTGGAATGAAGAGCACACTACCACTCGCAAGAGAGGAGGAGTCCATCAACTTAAAGAGGTGGACATGATATCAGCTAAGCTTGATTTGCTTATGAAGAAGCTGGAGAACCAAGACCACGAGAAGAGGGAGGTCATGCATATCAATGACGCCCTCATGACTTGTGAAGAATGCGGAAGCTTTGGACATTCAGGGAAGAATTGTCCAGAAATTTTTAGAGGATGTGAACTACATCAACAACAATAACACCAACTATCGTCCTCAACAACCTCAAGGGTGGAATTAGCAACAGAGGCCAAACTACCAAGGTAATTACCAAGGTAATAACTTCAACCAACCCCCTTTGAGAGAAATACTTGCTGGTCAGTCTAGACTTATTGAGCAGATCAATAAGGAGGTAGCTTCCAATGACAAAACCTTAGACACCATCAGCACCAGATTAGACACCTTTTCCACTGCCATGAAGAACTAGCATAGTTTTAACAAGATGTTAGAATCATAGCTTGCTCAGCTAGCCGCTGCTATACCATCACTAGAGACCAATAAAATATCAGGCCAGCTAGAAGAGCTAGAGTCTGCAAATCTTGTCGATATTTTTAATGCAGGTCATTACTATAAAGACTTCTCAAAGCAAGGATAGAAACATGAATCCTTGTCACTCAAGAGAGGAGACTCAGGTAGACAGGCCATCACTATTTAGATTGGGCCGCACACCTTCGACAATGCACTTTGTGACCACGGATCCAGCATCAACATCATGCCAAAGGTAATATATGATAAGATCCATGGTGCTCCTTTATTATATATAACCATGTGCTTGCAGCTTGCAGATCAGTCTATCATCTACCCAAAGGGAATCCTTGAAGACATCTGTCTACGAGTAGGCAACTCGTATGTATAGGAAGACTTTGTCGTACTCGAGACCGGAGGAGATGAAAGGTCAACAATCATATTGGGCCGACCATTCTTAAGCACGGCCAAGGCTATCATTTATGCTGCACAAGCCAAGATCTGTTTCACCATCAAGGGGAGAAGGGAGACCTTCAAATTTAAGAACAAGACACATGATTATCCCGCTCACCCCACGAAAATGCGTTCAGCTACATATTTGACACGCCTGCTAAGAAGAACAACTATAGAAGAAGAAACAAGAAGAAGCAGCCGCAAAATGTGAACATGATCAATGTAGTTTACTCAGGCTGGGACAACCTTGACAATTCACCATTCATGCCCAAGATGGAAGATCCAGGTAACCCCGAAATCAAAATTTCAATTAATCAGCTAACCTTTACGAATACCATTTGTGATACAGGCTCGAGAGTCAACATAATGCCTAAGATAATTTATGAATTTATATATGGTAAACAACCCCTATACGAAATATATATACAGTTGCAGATGGCGGATCAATCCTTCAGAATTCCAGAAGGGATTGCTAAAGATGTACCAGTACAGATCTATGACCACTACGTGCCTACGCACTTCATAGTCCTAGACATGAGGGAAGAAGACATCAATACGCCCATTATACTTGGAAGACCGTTCCTAAATACTACACGTGCTATCATCTACATGAGGACTGGAGAGATCCACTTCCAATTCCTTCGAGAAAAGTACATTGTTACTTTAAGAATTATGCTAACTATGATCAGCCGAAGAAGTCGCGCAAGAATGAAAGAAGACGCAATTCTCGCCGCAAGGGATACACCGATGTCACAAGAAGATTGGGAAGCCTATGAGGTAGAGACATCAAAGAAAGAAATTGGATGGGAAGACTGGACGGGAGATGTCCCAAAGAAAGAAGAAGAAGTTAAGGAGGTACAAGAACAGGCAACTCAACTTTGCACCAAAGTCACCAACCAAGAAGGTATGGAAGAAGAAAGAGAGCCCTCCTCCGGAACCGAGAGACATCCTCTCCATCAACATCCGAGGTAACTTCCTCGGAACCATCATCAGTACAACCCTTCGTGCCATCGATAAACCATGGGAGGAATAAACTCCTACGTGCCCGAGGTAAGTACACAAATATCCTTTACTTTAGTCTGCATATTTATTTTCCTTTGCATGAATGAATTTTTCCTTTAGCATATTTACGTTATTACATATCTTCATGCATGTCTTCTTAAAACCCCATGTAACTACTTCTGTGGCATAAACACCCATAGAAATATTTACTTTGTGGAGGCATAAAAATAAAGTTTGCATTTATTCTTATTTTTCCCTGCATGCATGCATAATAAGAAAATACAAAATTATTAGTTTTTGCTTAAATCCATGTTAAAAGCTTAATCTTTAATTCTCATTAAGAAACTCTAGATAATTAGAGCTTGCATATCCAATCGTTAACTCTTAATTACTAATTAGACAACAAAGCTTGTGGAATGGATATGTGTGTTTGTTGTCTATTTGAGTTTCACAGGATTTAAGGCATCAATGAGTCACGACGAAAAGGAGACGTTTAACCACTTTCGACAAGGCAAAAGTTGTCATCATCAATGCTCCATCAAGAAAGGATGACATCATCTCCATTCGTCTACCTCATCTCAGCACCTACACAAAAATCTAGCTTGGAGGAGAGCACCCCCAGCTATGAAGATAAGTATCTCTTTACTTATTACTTATTGCTTGTTTTAAAGACATAAAAAGATGCATAATGTTTTAAATCAAATAAAAGTTTGTCATATATATATATATATATATATATATATATACATTTTTTTAAGGTGTGGTTAATAAGTTTAGTATCAAAATAAAAGTTTGCTTTGGAAATGATGAATAGTTGCTCTGCTCTAATTCTTTTAAGTACCTTGTTTTTAATTAGAAATTCTTCCGATGTTTTGGATATATTTGTTCTGATCTTAGATTTGCTTTTACCTAAACTTTTGGGTAGCATACACTTGATCTAAGTCTAAGTAATTGGGGATATAATATGAGAAAGTCTGAGATGCTATTTATCTTGTCCTTAGTGAAACTATATCACGGAGATTTATTTTTTGAAAAGTTAAAATCTTTCATGATGAGCTCTTGTTTGGCGAGTGTTAAAATCCTACCAAAGCCATATTTATGATTAGGAAAACTTTCCAGTTACATACGCTGTTTTGCTTTGGATTGAGTAGTTCAAGCTTTGTTGTTACCTGTGAGAGTTCGATCATGAAAAGATAAAAGTTTTATCCACACACCTTCCACTTGCTTTTATATGCATTATTCCTATATCTTGGGAATGATCGCAATACCATTCTTTATCCACTTACAAAATGTTTCATTCCTACACTGGGAATAAACACTCCATAAGACTATATGAAGCCCATGTTTATTTACTCCAAATATTCTTGTTGTTATCTCTCAAAAAAGTTTATCGTGGAAAGAGAGTTGGAGTTCTTTGCTAAAAAAAGAGAAGAGAGTAAAAAGGACAAGTGTCCACAATAAAATAATGGGTACTTAGATGCCCGCCTCTCTGAAGGAAAAAGAAAAGAAAGAAAAGAAAAAGAAAAATATGCAGCCCAAAAGTTCTCTCAAATTTCCAAGTTTCAAAAGAGAGAGATGTTTATATTTTTGAAGGAGTAAGTATAATTAGTTCTAGCCACCAAATATATACCTGTCCCACCATATTCTCTACACATGCAATCTTTGTCTTGACTGGCTGAACTCTCTATGGATCCATTGTTTGAACTATAATATATTCTTTTGCAGATATGCTATATTATTTAAGAGTGCCACTCCTATGAGCTCCACATAAGCCATATTTAGAGAGAGTGAGTAAAAGAGAGATGAGAGAAGGCTTAATATATTCAGCTTTGTTACACAAAATACTATTCAAGAGAGAGGGCATAACACTATTAATGCCTAGTGAGGATCCATAAATACCACATATTGAGAGATTGAGAGTGTCATTCAATTCAGAGCTTTGAGTTTATTTTGAAAATTTATGAAAAACTCGAAATTTTAGTTGATCAAAGGCTTGAGACATAGTGCTTAACTTGATTGTTCTATCTTTCAATTACTCAAGACCTAAGTGAGAGTAAAAGCTCCATGGTTAAAGTTTAAGATCAGAATAATTTTTATCCGATCCAGAGTAGAGTTTCTTTTTGAAAGCATGTGTACTCTATAAGAATAAAAGTATCGTAGCAACTCCCCGATCCAAGTTTATCTTATAGTATATTTGTGTTTTGCTAAGAGACTTGCAAAAGGTAAGCTTAGGGGAGCTTGTTGACGGTCGATAACGTCAACTTTTAATTATGAAATAATAGAACATTTGGGAACAAGAATAATGAAGATAGGGTTTTTACTAATGAATTCCACGAGTTTTTGTTGCACACTCAGTTTTGCAAGAGAACTCCTAATATTCCGAATATCGATAAAAAGAGAAGAAATAGAGAAACAGAAAAAAAGGACCAAATCGGGACAATTAGTATAAATTCCAAGGGTCTAAAGGACAAAAGAAGACAGCTCGCGAAGGCCGAGACCCACATGTCGGGGTATGGGGCCGGGCGGCCTGACATGTGGGACCATGCGGCACCCCCTGTGGAGCCACGTGTCCTACTTCTGGAATCTTCCTACAACCGACCTATGGAGTAGATCTAAGCCAGTCCAATCAAGTCGGTTTGATCCAAGGGCTGAGATTCATCCTATGGGGCTAGATAAGCAAGGGCAGGCCTCACCCCTAAAACCCTAATTCAGTACTAAAGATCGTTGATCAGAGTTCCGAGAGATCAAGTCTAGAGCCATAAACCCTAGTTCTTCGAGTAGTTCTAGTTCTAGAGAGATTAGCTACATAGTAGTAGATTAGAAGGAGATCCAAGTGTAGGAAGACTTGAACTTCAGACCTGTCAAGGTGTTCTATAGGAACATTCATATCTTTTGATATATTTACTCAAGTTTATCTATGACATTGTTCTTTGTCTTATTAATATTGTCTATTGCATTGTTTATTGCTTGCTTTGATATGTCTAGTAGAGTTAGATATTTATTATGGTTTTCATGCTTAGGGATTGTATAGCCCTCATCTTATAACGTGCAAGATAGGTGTTATAACTTATGTAAGCGTGGTGCTTATATATGTTATATCTCGCAAATGCCCGCTATATGCTTTGAGTCGTGGGTAGATCGTAGGGGTTCTGACCCTATTGAGTCCTCTGTAATCCTCCCTCCATGTATAGTGAATGGTAGGTCGTGTGTCGCGAAGAAGGTGAAGATCTCGTTATTGAATCCTTCCTAGTTGATGGCCCTTGGGTATGGTATGAAGTAGTAATGCTAATAATGATAGCTAGATGTTTGCACTTAATTAGAGTTTAGTAATAGCATGTGATGATAGTTACCCTGTTAGTAAGTTTTCCTTATATTACCCCCATGTGAGTCCTTAGACTAGAGTACTTTGTTGAATCTTATTCTTATATTTTATGTGGCTTGATCCCTACATTTATCATTATCATTATCATTTATCATATATATCTTTATCTTTTATTATTTATCTTTATTGTGACATTAACCCTGTTATTGAGTAGAAGCATTATTCATTATTGGTTTATAGCTATTCCATGTATAAGGATATTATTAGTACTACGCATATTTAGTTTGTAGATATCTTCCCGATGGTAGATGTAAGTGCAATCAAGCTCTAAGTGGGTTTTGGCGTTGATGACCACCGAATTAGGGGACTAATGAGATTTACGAAGATGACATGCAGGGGAATAAAATATGGAGTTGATGTACAGGTCCAAAGGCACCAAATAAGCTAGATGGTGGTGTTTCGGATCAAGGCGTTTAAATTATTTCATATTTTGAATCTTGAGTTTAGGAAATGCCGTACTATTAAGAGGGATCCTAGGATTCTCGGGTACCTGTGGACCAAGTGCTCTAAAACTCAAATCAGACACAAAACATCACTCCAAGCCTGACCAGCCAGCAAAATACCTTGTTTCACTCTTTTCTTTGATTCCACTCTCTTGGTGCGGCGATGCAGCGCCCTACGTTGGCGCCTGCGGCAGCGGCCCGTGTCGATGTGCCACACTTAAACCCGACCATTGGGGACTGTGGGGTATAAATACCCATTCTACCCCTCCCACAACGGTCACCTGGCTCACTCTTCTTCTTCCTCTCGACAGAACAGCCAGGAGACACCTCTTGCTCTCTCTCTCACCTCCATTGAAGCACCTTGAGCTCCCCACTCAATCTCTCACTTCCCACCAGGGATTTTTTGAGGAAAAGGCAGCAAACTTCGATTGGAGACCGGATCTACTACTTCCCCATTCAAAAGAGCATTTGGTTCACGTTTGGCCGGAACCCTAGGGTTCTTTACTCTTGGAGCTTGCTCCTAGACGGCTAGGCGTCGCCCTTGAGCTTGCCCCCTTCGTGTGGCAGCCTTGGGAGGTTTGTAACCTCACACAAACAGCAATACATTACCCCACATCTCTAGGGTTAACTCCCTAGACTTGTGAGCGAGGGGGGAAAAAGCAAGCCGGTGGGCAAGCTAAGCCTTGTGTGGCAACCTCAACAACGTGGGCGTAACCCGGCTGTGTGGGCGCGGTGAACCACGGGTCAAATCCTTGTGTCTCTCGTGTTCTTTACATTCTTGCATATATTGTCTTGTGAGATAGGGCTTTGACCCGATCTATTTTGTTGCAAGGTTTTACGCCATATTAGGCTAGTTGTCTGTGAAGTATTTGTGTGCGGGAAGGAGTGTGAATCACTTGAACACCAAGTTCATAGCTCTCAGATTCACCTTTGGTCACTTCGGGTTCTGTGACTTCGCGGCGATGCCGCGTGGTGGACCTTGGCGCAGTGCCACGCCGCACCTTCCCGACAGGCCTCGGTTCACTTCTGTCTCTGTCTTCGGTTATTTTCACGGCGGCGGCGTGCCCTATCTATACGCGGTGCCGCGCATATCTCTCTTGGCCGACAGTGCACTAAGTTTTAACAGGTTGAATTTTTAGGGGTAAGCCTATTCACCCCCCCCCTAGGCTTCCATCAGATCCTACAAGTGGTATCAGAGCAAGGATACTTCGTATACGCTTCACCGCGTGAAGTATGGAGGCACCGGAGGGATCGAACAAAGGAGGCAAGACCACCATCCCCGTGGAGGATGTGGAGGCCAGCGAGCGAAGCGAGCTTTCTCTCGGTACGGCTAAGCGAGAGCACCATCAAAGGGTGATGGTACCGATCCCGAGAGAAAGAGCCGCAAGACTAGCAAGACGAAAACACAAGAAGGCAAGAATGAGAAAAGAAGAAGCTAGAAGAGCAAGCTAGTGTCAAGCTTGCCGAGAAGCTTCAAAGAAAAGATCAAAGAAAGATGATTCGTGAGGCAAGAGCTGCTAGGAGGGCAGCAAGGGAAAAGAAAAGGCAAGAAGAGGAAGCGGAGTCAAGTGAGCTATCAAGTAGCTCCGAAGATGGAGATGATGACATCTCCTACAACAAGAACAAGAAGAAGAAAGAAAAGAAAAAGGATGAGTGCAGCGTCAACAACAACAAGTTTGCCGCCATATCCTTTAACTACTCTTCTTATTTGACTAACCGCGATAAGAAGTCTTTTATCAATGTGCCCGCGGGAAAGTTGCCCCGTTTCGATGGGACCAACTATGCCAAGTGGAAGCACTTGATGAGAGCCTATCTTAGCGCCCTTCACCCCGGTCTTTGGGAGGTTGTGTGCAGTGGATTTCAGCCACCGGTGAACCCCAAGGAACCAACAAATGAAGAGCTAGCAGCTGCCCACATCAATGGTCAAGCCACAAGCATCCTCCTAAGTGCTCTAGAAGGCAATGAGTACAATAGGGTGATGAATGTCAATGAAGCAAAGAAGATTTGGGACACTCTAGTACTTGCACATGAGGGTGTAGACAAAGTAAGAAAAGCCAAGATTGACTTGTTGAAGGCCAAGCTCAACCGGTTTGTGATCCTTGAGGGAGAAGGGGCCCAAGAAATGTTTGATCGGTTGATGGTGCTAGTTGGCAAGATTAGAGGATTTGGAGATGAGGATCTAGATGACCACACCGTTGTCAAGATTATGCTTGAGGCATACACACCTAGAAATGACATAGTGGTCACCTTGATTCGTGATAAGAAGAGGTTTGAGCACTTCACTCCAAATGATGTGCTTGGTAGGCTGCTCACCTATGACATGCAAAGAGAGGAGGCAAATGAAAGAAGAAAGCTTGGAGAGTTGCAAGCAAAGCTTGAAGGGGTCAAGATCAAGGATGTGGCTCTCAAGGCAACCAAGACAAGCAAGCCAAGCTCCTCCAACAAGGTCAAGGGCAGCAAGCAAGCATCTACAAGTCAAGACAAAGAAATGAAGAAGATGCAAGAAAATATTGATGCAACCTCTTCCTCAAGTGATGATGAAGATGATGGGGCTGATTATAAGAAGATTGATGACATGGCCCTATTCATGAAGAAGTATGGGAAGGGGATGAAAGCAAATGGCTACAAGATGGTGCAACAAAGATTCCCAAACAAGAAAAAGAGGACATGCTTCAACTGTGGCAGCACCGAGCATTTTGTTGCCGATTGTCCTTATGAAAACAAGAACAACAAGTACAAGAAGGACAATGGCAAAGACAAGAAGCAAGACTACAAGAGAAAGGGAAGAAATATGGGTGAAGCTCACATCGGCCATGAGTGGGACTCAACCAAAGAGACAAGTGAAGAGGAAGTCCATGTTGCAACATTTGCTATGCAAGAGACCTCTACACCCAAGCTCTTCAACAACATGACCGATGATGAGGATGAGGAAGAAGATGACTCCACTCATGTTTGTCTCATGGCCAAGCATGGGAAGGTAAAATCCAAACCCAAGCCTTCTCCTTCTCTTAGTGATGAATCTAGTGATCTTAGTGAAAGCTCTAGTGAAGATGAATCTAGTGATGATGAAGAATATGTTAGACTCACCAAAAACCTAGATCCCAAAACTAGAGGCTTTCTTGCTCAACTAATGGCGGATTTAGAGAGTACCCAAGCGGAGTTAGCAACTAGAGATAGTCAACTTGATAGACTTGAAAAACTCTATGTTGATAACAAGGATGCTCTTGTAGCTGAGAGAAGTGAGGTGGCTTCCTTGCAAAAGAGCCTAGCTAATGAGCAAGGAAACCATGCTCTTACAAAGAAGGCTATGGTCACCCTAAATGGGAAATATTGTGACTTGCAAGACAAGCACAAAAAGCTTGAAAACAAACATAGCATTCTTAGTGAGAGCAACTCACATCTCCTAGCCACAAAGGATACCTCTACTCCCTCCACTAGTCAAGGTTGTGGAAAATGCTATAATGTTGATATGGATGCTTATGCCACTAACCTTGCAAACATGAAAGCAATGGAGAAAGAGATCACTAGGCTCACTGCTATGGTAAGAAAAGAAGGTGAAACCAGCAAGGCAACAGTGAGCAACAAAGTTGAGGCTCCAAAGAAGCCCAACTACATTGATGGGAGAAATCCAAGAATCAAGGATGGACTTGGACACAAGCATGGAAACAAAACCAATGGTCGAAAGCTGATCAATGGTGTTGAATGTGTCAAATTCTTGAGCAAAGGCACAGTAGGTACAGAGAGACCTGCACAGAGCGTTGGACACAAGCCAACCCGAGCTGTTCTGTCTGCTACACGCGGCAGTGCCGCGAGGACGGGCGGCAGTGCCGCGCCCCCAAGAAAAGGGAAGGTCACCTACTCTGCCTCAGCTCAGAATAGACCCAAGAAGATGGTCCAAAAGCCTATGAAGAAGGTCCAGAAGTCAGAAAATCTTGTCTGGGCTGTTCCTAAGGGCCACTCCTATCAATCAAAGGCAAAAGCAAGCAAGTTGGACTCCAATCCTTGCTTTGAAGTGAAGGCAAACAGCAAGGGGGAGGTGTTTGCAAAGTACTTGGGCAGTGAAAGAAAACTCTATTGCAACACCTCTATATGGGTTCCCAAAGTTCTTGTGACTAAGGTAAAAGGTCCCAAGAATCTTAGGGGACCTAAACTTGTGAACTAAACTTGTTTTGCAGGCATACTCCTCCGGTGGGTCAAGTTGGGTGTTTGACAGCGGCTGTACAAATCATATGACCGGAGAAAGGAGTATGTTCTCATCATATTCCCAAACCAATGATGACAGGAACAACATAAGGTTTGGAAATGATGATGTAAGAAGTGTGATCGGTCTTGGTAACGTTGCTATCACAACTGAGCATAATATTTCAGATGTTTTGCATGTTGATTCGTTGGGATACAATTTGTTGTCGGTCTCACAATTGTGTGAGAAAGGCTACAATTGTCTCTTTACGGATGTTGGTGTGGAAGTTTTTCGCAGGAAGGATTCCTCTGTTGTCTTCACAGGCAAACTCAAGAACAAGCTTTACTTAGTTGATTTCAACAAAAGTGAAGCTAAGCTTGAGACCTGTCTAATGGCAAAATCTAGCATGGGCTGGTTATGGCATCGCCGTCTAGCACATGTTGGCATGAGGAACTTGGCCAAACTGCAGAAAGACAACCACATCATTGGACTAACAAATGTTGATTTTGACAAAGACAGGATATGTGGACCTTGCCAAGCCGGAAAGCAAGTAGGTGCACCTCACCCACCAAAGAGTGTGATGACCACTACTCAACCATTGGAGTTGATACACATGGATCTCTTTGGACCGGTGGCCTACCTTAGCATCGGGGGTAACAAATATGGACTTGTTATTGTTGATGATTACTCCCGCTTCACTTGGGTTTTCTTTGTCTTTGATAAGTGTCAGGTACAAGAGAAGGTGAAAACCTTCATCAAGAGGGCACAAAGAGAATTTGGGCTACTTGTCAAGAAAGTGAGAAGTGACAATGGCACCGAATTCAAGAACACCCAAGTTGAAGAGTTTCTTGATGAAGAGGGCATCAAGCATGAGTTTTCAGCTGCATATACCCCTCAACAAAATGGTGTAGTAGAGAGGAAGAACCGTACACTCATAGAGATGGCAAGGACAATGCTTGATGAGTACAAGACTTCGGACATCTTTTGGTGTGAAGCCATCAACACCGCTTGTCATGCCATCAACCGCCTCTACTTACACAAGAAACTCAAGAAGACTTCATATGAGCTCTTAACCGGTAACAAGCCTAAGGTGTCATACTTTAGGGTGTTTGGGTGCAAGTGTTTCATTCTGAACAAAAGGCCCCGAACCTCTAAGTTTGCACCTAAAGTTGATGAAGGTTTTCTTCTTGGTTACGGGTCAAATGAGCATGCCTATCGTGTTTTCAACCAAACCACCGGTAGGGTTGAAATCACTATAGATGTGACATTTGATGAATCTAATGGCTCTCAAGTAGAGCAAGTTGATCAAAGTGTTGTAGGAAAGGAGGATCCACCTTGTGAGGCAATCAAGCAATTGGCTATAGGTGATATAAGGCCTCAAGAAGATCAAGCTAATGGAGAGGAGGATCCACCAGTTGTTGCTGCACAAGATTCCGCTGACGTACTCGATGACCAAGTGCAGCGCACGCCTGCTGGAAGTGTCCAGCGCGGCAGTGCCGCACCATCGCGCGGCAGTGCCGCGCCACCTACCTCGGCAACAACTGATCCACCTGCATCACCTGTTCAACCACTTGATCTTGCTCCAATTCTTGAAGCTGATGATGAATATGATGAAGATCAAGAAGAAAATGCAGAAGGCGTTGATCACCCACGACTACGACAAACAATCCAACGGGATCACCCGTTGACAACATCCTTGGGAGTCTTGAAAGGGAGTTACTACTCGATCTCATCTAGCTGCTTTACATCAACATTTCTCGTTTGTTTCATCTTTGGAACCGCAGAAAGTAGATGATGCTCTCAAGGATCCGGATTGGGTGTTGGCCATGCAAGAAGAGCTCAACAACTTCAAAAGAAATGAAGTGTGGGAGTTGGTGGAAAGACCCAAGACTAACATCATTGGTACCAAGTGGGTCTTCCGCAACAAGCAAGATGAAGATGGGTTGGTGACAAGAAACAAGGCAAGATTGGTTGCTCAAGGCTTCACTCAAGTAGAGGGCTTGGACTTTGATGAGACCTATGCACCGGTGGCAAGACTAGAAGCAATTCGCATTCTTCTAGCCTTTGTTGCCCATCATGACTTCAAGCTGTACCAAATGGATGTCAAGAGTGCATTCCTCAATGGTCCTTTACAAGAAGAGGTGTATGTTGAGCAGCCACCCGGTTTTGAAGACCCCAAGTTTCCCAACCACGTCTACAAGCTCCGAAAGGCGCTCTATGGGCTTAAGCAAGCACCTAGAGCATGGTATGAATGCCTTAAGGAATTCTTGCTCAAACAAGGCTTTGAAATAGGCAAAGCTGATCCTACTCTCTTCACTCATAAAAGTTAGCAATGATATCTTTGTATGCCAAATATATGTCGATGACATAATATTTGGTAGCACTAACAATATGTATGTTGAGCAATTTAGTAGGACAATGACCAAGAGATTTGAGATGTCCATGATGGGTGAGCTAAAGTACTTCCTCGGGTTTCAAGTCAAGCAAATGGAGGAAGGGACATTCATTTGCCAAACAAAGTACACCCATGACATGCTAAAGAAGTTTGATATGGCTAAGGCAAAGCCAATCAAAACTCCAATGCCAAGCAATGGACATCTTGATCTTGATGAGGAGGTTCCAGCCGTGGACATGAAGGTATATCGCTCCATGATTGGATCTTTGCTTTACCTTTGTGCATCTAGGCCGGACATAATGCTTAGTGTGTGTATGTGTGCTCATTTTCAAGCCAATCCAAAGGAATGTCACAATGTGGCTGTTAAGAGAATCTTGAGATACTTAGTACTCACTCCTAACCTTGGCTTGTGGTATCCTAAGGGTTCCAAGTTCAATCTACTTGGCTATTCAGATTCTGACTATGCCGGTTGCAAAGTAGATCGAAAAAAGCACTTCAGGGACATGTCAATTCCTTGGGCGGTCCTTAGTGTCTTGGAGCTCTAAGAAGCAAAATTGTGTAGCCCTTTCCACCGCCGAGGCCGAGTATGTTGCGGCCGGTGCATGCTTTGTGCTCAACTACTTTGGATGAAGCGGACCTTAAAGGATTACGGATGTCATTTCACAAAGATACCTCTTCTTTGTGACAACGAGAGTGCCATCAAACTTCGTAAATAACCCGGTAGCACACTCTAGAACAAAACACATAGACATCCGTCATCACTTCTTGAGAGACCATGAACTCAAAGGAGATATCGCAATTAAGCCATGTGAGCACCGAAAAGCAACTAGCCGATATCTTCACCAAGCCTCTCGATGAGTCAAGGTTTTGTGCTTTGCGTAGTGAGCTAAACATTCTCAATTCTCGTAACTTGGTTTGAATTCCAGCACACATGCAATTTGTTTGAGACACTAGTTCGACATAGGAAAAGTTTGTGAAAACTTTCATATTGTGTTTCAAAAGGGTTTCAAATTCTAATCCAAAATTCAATGCCATTGTTTTGTATTGATGATCTGTCCCTGGCAATGAATTTTGGTGTCTCTGTGATCAAGTTTGAGGAGAAATAAGTCAAAAAGTGGCAATATATATGCGGGGGCTGCCGGGATTGGAGCGGCAATGCAGCGTAGGCACGGCAGCCGCCGTGCCGGCACGTCCTGGCGTGGCGGTGCCGCGCCTAGGTTTTCAAACTCGTTCTGTCCGAACCGTTTTTGGGCCAAATTTTTTTCTTCTTTCCTTTTCTACCCCGGCCCAACCGGTTTCTTTCTTTCTCCTCTCGGACCCGGCCGCCCGCGCCGCGCCCCTCTCTTTCTCTCTCGCGTGAGGCCGGCCGCCGCCGTCGTTCCTTCCCTACGCCGATAGGGTAAAATCGCCGCCGCGCCCGGGTGCCCGCCGCCCGGCGATGCCGCGCCCCCCGCCCGCCGAGATCCTGCTCGTCCCCGGCCGGTCCTGCTCCCTTCCTTCGAGCACTTCTCTCCTTCTCCCTTCAATCCACGAAGTCAACCTAAACCTAACCCTAGCTTCATGGAGTTTTGCCCGATCTATGCAATGAGTTGGTTTTTGTCATGGATTTGTGTTCCTTAGTGATGTATGAACTCTGATAGGAAAGTGTTCTTGGTAGTTGGAATCGATTAGTTTGACATTTTAATGGTATAAATGATTTAGGGGGGAGGGCACGGCACTGCCGTCCCCAAATAGAACTTCACGAGTTCTTAGCTGATTCAAACGAGCAAATATCCCTCAAATCATTTACTCAAATGAGATGGGAAACTGATTAAATTTATATATCGAAGAAACTTTTCACTTTAGTTCATATTAAATGTCAATCCATGCCTAAAATTGATTTGCCATCAAATTGTGATTTTGTCTTATGAAATTGTGATAGGACATGTATAAATGTGCTGAATAGATGTATTAGAAAGATTTGGGGAAATGAATATTGATTTTTTTGAGCAAGGGGGCGGCGGTGCCGCGTGATGACACGGCGGTGCCGCGTGCATGCTCACGCGGCGATGCCGTGCCTCTGCGCGATTGCTGCAGCGTAGCCCAGGTTTTTCACCACGGATAGCTTGCTCAAACATCAAAATTTTCATATCCCCAATCTCTCCCTTACATATGTTTAGCCATTTTACATTCTATCTTTCGCATTTTCTTATCAAAATCTATCCTTTGCATAGATGGACCCTAGAGGTGATCCCCATGGCAAGAGGAAGATGAGGGTCAAGGTTGTGGAGAAGAGAGGCCGTGGAGGGAAGAACCTGAGCGAGAGGCAGGTGGCGGCAGCGGTGGGTCAGCCGGGACTCACTGAGGGAGCGGCGGCGGCGGTATGGGTACACCATTGTGCCTGATGGTGACCAAGGCACTCCTGAGCACCTATCCATCTATGACAGCAGCTACATGGTGCCAGTGGAGGGTGTCTTTGAGATGGCAGCCCCTGCAAATGATCCACCCATTCCAGTGGTGAGCTACTTCAAGAAGCAGAGGGAAGTGGCCGATGCTAGAGAATTCAATGTCTATGCTGATGAGCAGACAGAAGGCATTGATGAGAGGTTTTGGGTGGCTTTTCACTCAAACTTCTATCTGACAGTCCTCCTCCATTCAACCAAGAGCAAGATCACCACAGTTCACTATATTGATTTTGAGAGGATGGCTGATAAGGAAGAGGATGCCTTCAATGAGGCAATTGAGGCTTGTGAGAGATTTGAGCTGACAGACATCATGTCTTTCAAGCATGATTGGAATGAGGAGATTCTCAGTCAGTTTCATGCCACTTACTATTGGAACAAGCAATCTGACACAATCCACTGGATGACTGACAGGAAGCACTACAGGTTGGACTTTGTCACTTTTTGTCAGATTCTTGGCTTTGGGGCTGAGCACAGGACCTACACCGACATACATGAGATTGATGCTGTTGAGATCAGGGTGATTAGGGACTGTTGGGCAAACCCAAGGGATGCCAATGGGAAGAGGAAGGGGTTGAAGGATTTCTTCTATGTGATGAACAACCTCTGCAGATGCACCATTGATCCCAAGGATGGGGCAGCCTCAGATGTGAATGGCTATGCTAGGAACCTCTTAGCCCATTTCAAGAATGATGAGACCTTCAATGTTGGGAGGTTCATTTGGAGGCAGCTAACAAATGCCCTGGATGATGCTAGGAGAAATCTGCCCTATGCTCCCTACCTTATGTTCATGATTGAGAGGGTCACCGGGAACATCTATCCCAAGGACTGCTTCCACACAGTCTACAACATAGAGAAGACCCATGGCTTGGATGGAGGGAAGACCAGTGGCAGATCTACAGCAGGAGGCACCTCAGCTGGCAGAGAGGACTTAGAGGAGCCCTCTAGCTCTAGGCCCAGGAGGCACAGTGGCTCTCGATCCAAGATCAAGAAGTGGATCAAGGCCATCTTTGGGCACTGCGCATATTCAGCTCAGCAGACTTATGAGATGCGCAGGGAGGTGAGGCAGGCATTCAAGAGTGTCAGGGAGAAGCAAGGACTTCCAGTTCCACCTGCTATCCCTAGGCCACAGCAGTACGACCTTCCAGAGCTTTCAGGGACCAGCAGCTCAGATCAGGACCTCTCAGACCTGCTTGGCTCGTTCTCTCGCGAGATTCCAAATCGGCGGCTCCACTCGTCGCTCTGCAGTCTTGCTATTTCGAGGAGGACGAGGACACCGCTTCGATCGCGAGGACACTAGTGAGGAGTGACTCCGCTTCTTTTTCTTCTCTTTTCTATGATCTTTTTTGGTGCTTGACACCAAAGGGGAGAAAAATTAGAAGAAATGAGAGGGGTCAAACTTTTTCGACATACGGATGTTTCGAGGATGATGATGCAAAGCAGCTGATCTTCAAAGTTTAGATCTTTTGAGAGTAGCTTGTTAGGTGTGAGTTCGAGAGAAACTCTATTTTATGTAATAATGCCACCTATGACTTGTTATTTCTCGGATTTGGTCGTTGGATGTTTAAACTCTGTTTTATATATTCTGCTGCATGTTTAGTTTATATATCTTGTCATATATGCTGTGGATATGTTTACGTACGTGCATGCGACCTAATAGGCGCGGCAGTGCCATGCCCTAGCGCGGCGATGCCGCGCACATCGGTCTTGAGCAGACAACCTCCTTGTGCTCGATCAAGTTCCCTTTGTCATATGCATCACGGATATATTTTTTATGACACCTTGTTGAGCACCCCACAAAGAACCATGGATGTAGGGGAGGCCTTGCACACTTTCTAAATGTGTGACTTGACTTTTATGTCAAAATGAGAATTCAAATCTCACTCACACATTTAGGGGAAGGCCTCACTACACCTAAATATGTGAAATTGACCTTTTATGTCAATATTGAGAATTCAAAACTCACTCACATATTTAGGGGAGGTTCCTACATCCTTGGTCTTCGAAATCTAAGTTTGACTTTACATCTTATGTAAGCTCTAATTTGGTTGTCATCAATCACCAAAAAGGGGAGATTGTAAGTGCAATCAAGCTCTAAGTGGGTTTTGGCATTGATGACCACCGAATTAGGGGACTAATGAGATTTACGAAGATGACATGCCGGGAATAAAATATGGAGTTGATGTACAGGTCCAAAGGCACCAAATAAGCTAGATGGTGGTGTTTTTCGGATCAAGGCGTTTAAATTATTTCATATTTTGAATCTTGAGTTTAGGAAATGCCGTACTATTAAGAGGGATCCTAGGATTCTCGGGGTACACGTGGACCAAGTGCTCTAAAACTCAAATCGGACACAAAACATCACTCCAAGCCTGACCGGCCCGACCAAAATACCTTGTTTCTCACCTTTTTTCTTTGTCGGGCCTTGGCGCAGCGCATTGCAGCGCATGCCGCATTGGCGCCACGCGTGCAGCGTGTCGATCGGCGGTGCCACACTTAAACCCGACCGTTGGGACCGTGGGGTATAAATACCCATTCTACCCCTTCCACAACGGTCACCCAGCTCATTCTTCTTCTTCCTCGCGCGAGAACGGCCCGGGAGACACCTCTTGCTCTCTCTCTCACCTCCATTGAAGCACCTTGAGCTCCCCACTCAATCTCTCACTTCCCACCAGGGATTTTTGAGGGGAAAAGGCAGCAAACTTCGATTGGAGGCCGGATCTACTACTTCCCCATTCAAAAGAGCATTTGGTTCACGTTTGGCCGGAACCCTAGGGTTCTTTACTCTTGGAGCTTGCTCCTAGACGGCTAAGCGTCGCCCTTGAGCTTGCCCCCTTCGTGTGGCAGCCTTGGGAGGTTTGTAACCTCACACAAACAAAGAATACATTACCCCACATCTCTAGGGTTAACTTCCTAGACTTGTGAACAAGGGAAAAAGCAAGCCGGTGGGCAAGCTAAGCCTTGTGTGGCAACCTCAACAACGTGGACGTAACCTAGCCTGTGTGGCGCGGCGAACCACGGGTCAAATCCTTGTGTCTCTCGTGTTCTTTACTTTCTTGCATATATTGTCTTGTGAGATAGGGCTTTGACCCGATCTACTTTGTTGCAAGGTTTCTACCATATTAGCTCTATCCTCTGTGAAGTATTTGTGTGCAGGAAGGAGTGTGAATCACGAACTTTAAGTTCATAGCTCTCAGATTCACCTCGGAGTCACTTCTGTGAAGTGACTCGCGGCAGTGCCGCACGTGGGCGCGGCAGTGCCGCGCCAGACCTTCCCGACAGGCCTCGGTTCACTTCTCTGTCTCTGTCAGTTATTTTCACGCGGCAGTGTCGTGCCTATACGCGGCAGTGCCGCGCATATCTCTACCTTGACAAAGCACTAAGTTTTAACAGGTCAAATTTTAGGGGTAAGCCTATTCACCCCCCTAGGCTTCCATCGGATCCTACTGGTAGAACTATAAATGATAAACTTGGTCTTTACTCTAGGTAAAATGCTACAATGGTATTTATTATTCTGTCCGCTTGCAGAGCCTTGTTCTATATATTTCTATATTCCTTTATTTCTGCCTAGTCGTATTATTTTATGCCATGTTATACTCTCTAGTTGCATAAGATGGACTGACACCCTGTCTTTACTAGAAGTATAAGTTACCCTTTGACTAGTTTATTAGTGACAAAGTAATTTCCATAATACCAGCACTGTTTGGGGTCATTGCTTTTATAGTTAGTCCCCGGCGCCATAGCTATTTTAGTGATGTCATTAAGCAGTGTCAACATCTAGACTATACCTTTCCTGTGTATGCCACTTGTCGCATAAAATGTTTGTGGTAGCTAGCAGGTTGTGACCGCCCTATCTAGCCCTCGTAATCCACCATGTGTTTATAGGAAAGTTATTAAAATGGTAGGGCAGCAGTAAAAAGGTAGCTGCTTTGGGTAGGAGGTATATCTTCTATTGTCTCACATACCACCTCCGTGAGCATGGGCTGGGTTGACCGCTAGTATGTCTATCTTATCTTACCGGATATCATCGCCATAAAAATCCTCTCTACTCAATCTCCATACTACTTGTATCATCATAGGACCATCTTGATCCTTAGTTAGTTCACTTCATGTTCCCCATAGAAACTGATACCTAGAATACTCCCGGTGAAGGCTACATTGACAACCGCACGATTGTGGTTTATCCGTTTGCCACTTTAGGTGTCAACAAGCTTTCTGGTGTCGTTGCCAGGAACGGTAACTATTCTTAACTTAGAATCGAGTCGTCAGTTGTCTTTTTATCTTTTGTCTTTCTTTTCTTTTTATCCTTTTCACACGACGAAAACACCCATCTCCCATTCGCTGCTGCAAAGGGCACTTGTTTGGAGCCACCACCATCAGCAAAACTCATTCTTCCACCTAGTTATGAGCTTTGCCCTAGTTTCATAACCAAGGTTCAGGGACAACCTTTTGCTGGGGAAGAACATAAAAACCCCTATAATCACTTACATGATTTCGAGCAATTATGTTTGTGTCTTCACATTCAAGGCTTGACATGAGATACCTTGAAATGTAAGATATTCCCATTCTCTTTGACAGGAGCAGCTAAAATGTTGGTATGCTCAACACGTAGAGAGTGTGCATGGAGAGTGGGAAAGCCTTGAGTCTAAATTCTATCAATCCTTATTCCCTATCTCTCGTGTCATTCATCTTCAAAAGGAGATCATATCTTTCAAGCAAAAAGAAAAGGAATCTCTTGGTGCATCTTGGGCCCATTTCTTAGATCTTTCCGCATCTGGCCCCAATCTCGCTTTACCCAATTCTACGATCTTGCAAAATTTCTATACAGGTCTTAAAAAAATTCAGCACAATTCCTTGATATAGCCTCGGGAGGAGCTTTCTTACATCTATCCACTAGTAAAGGGAGGACCATTCTAAACAAAATCCTTGCAAACACTCCCTACACTAGCATCCATGACGAAATCCCTAAGGAAGAGAAGGAATCGGTCCCCAAGCACAATGAAATCTCGATAGCTGAATCACCACGAATCCCATCCAAATATTCTGCCATCGATCCTAAACCACAAATACCCCTTCTATGCCCACATTCGACATGAACTTCGAACCCATCTCTAATCCCATCCTTGATTCCAATGATCCCCCATGTGCTCTTCCTTCTGAGTCTTATGAGGATCCGATCATTGACTTTGGGAATCGGTTGAGACACCCGAGACATGGGAATCTGTTGAGACACCCAAGGCAAGGGAGTCACGAGGGCCATAAATCTGACCAAGAAGCGCAACGACAATGGTTAAAGCATTCCAGACACACCAACACACCAACTTTTTCATTGCCTCAATGTTGTTTTGAGCGCAACAGCACATTTCCTCTCCATCTGTGATGATATCCCAATGGATGTTTCAACAGCATATCCTTTGGTGTTAGATCAGTTGGAGGCTACAACGATGACTCAAAAGATGACAATAGGAGGCAACAAGCACAAGAAAGCCGAGGGCAAAGATCGCATCCTCTCCAAAGATGATTACGAGTGTTGATGAGGAGCACAGGAGTGTACATGCAGCGCAGATCTCTGCTCAGCTCAGGACTAGGTTGTATGAAAAGTCATGTCTGGATTTGAAATGCTTAGCCGAGGAGAAGGAAGCCTGGATTTTGTTTTTTTGTCTATCTATATTGGCATATTGCAAGTAGAATTGCTTGTCAACTGCCCGAATTAATGAAGTGCTTAAAATTGATATTTGCAGGGCATGTAATATTCAAGAACCTGTTCTATTTCATGAATGAAATGGCAGCAGTGCAGGCTGTAGGCTCCAAAGAGTTTTTGTCTTCGTGAAAGTCGGGCTCGCACTGTCAAATAGAGCTAGCTTGCCAACAGAGATGACAGTGATTAATGAAAAAATCGAAATATATGATTATCAGGCCAGTTGAGAAGTTATAACAAAGGGAAGGTCAACTTACGTTCCAGAGCGGCCGCACCTTCGTCGGAAATTTCACATACATAGTATTGTATATAGTAATACCCAATTAGTAGACTAATAATCATCCGTCCAGTTGGAGCTATCATTGCAGGACTACGAGTTTTTCCAGACACTATCTTTAGAAGTGGCAAAAGTTCGAACACATTTTGTTATTTATCTTCTACTAGCAAAAGAGCCCGTGCATTGCAACGGGAGGCGTCATCCAGAGTTTTGACATCTATGTGTTGTTTTTGTCTTGAAAGCTGTTGTTTTCTGTAGTTTTTTTTTTACATCATAGCCACGATAGCTTGTTTGGAACCCCCTCAGAGCAGAGCTTGACTGCCATCTCCTGCCAAAATTGAATATTTTGGCCTTGACTGCTGCCTCAATCTGAGAGCTCTCCCACGACATCTTGGATTGGAGACCACTGGCTTGAAGAAGCTCCAATTGACAGATGTGCACATAGATAAGGAGGTGGAGAACCCCCTTTTCCTCTCTGAGATCCTTGGAATTGCATGATGTTATGGCCTAGTGAAGGTCTCGAATATTCCCCAAGTGAGAAAACTATGGGTAACTTGTCCAGATTTATGTCGTGTCAAGGAGTTGGGTAGTCTAGAGTAGCTGTGGCTGGCCGCAGATATGCAAGACGCAAGGCCGTACGCTGGGTGGCACAAGTGGAACGACCATGCTCCCACAACACAAAAAAAAAAAAAAAAAAAAAAAAAAAGTGGGCCCAATCAGTAATTAGTCACTAAGCCTGGTTAGTTTAGGCCCAATAAACATAAGTTCTACTTGCTTTTTGTTTTCTTGATGCACCTACAAGAATCATCGTGCCAGCATTCACGAATCACCTACCTGTCTCCATTGCAACATTCCAACTCTCAAGTTCACGGTAACAACTTGCCTTCCATGTGACAATTCAATGCACCGGGCATGGGCATCGACCATCACTTAAAGTGCACACTGTAGATGGCAGCATGACGATGTGGCGAGGTGGGGCGGCGCTTGCCATGACCAGTGGCTAGAGGAAATTGAAGGGGGTGCACACCTAATCACACCTAAACACCTATTATAGTTCTTATTATTAGAAGTTATAGGTTATTAATAATAGAACCTAATTTAGTTGTTTTATTTGTCAAGATGAAAGCGTCGCATTTTGTGTTTCGGTCGAGCGAGGGCCACAAAATCCTACTTACGGGCGTGGCATGACGTATATCCTCACTCTAGGTGCCCGGGATAGCAACACCAACAACGCCACGGCGAAGACCTGGACGGTAGAAAATCAAGATCAACAGCGCGTACGTCATTGGTGACGAACGTTATGCAACACAGGACCCACACATGGGCTGCACCGGATTCATCAAGCTGTCCCCGCGCGTGAGAACGAAAGAGAGTTTGCTACTCTCAGGTCTCGGAAGTCAAGAACCAGTCCCCGTGTGTGTACGTGTATATATATAGATGCACACACGCATGACCATCACGGCTCACACTAGACAAGGCCACAAGGGTCAGTTCTCAGCTCTCTCTCAAACCAAAAAAAAAAAAAAAAAAAAAAAAAAAAGAAGAAACAAAGGCAAGTTCAAAGGTATCACTGGAAGCCGTAGCTAGCTAGCATGGCAGGAGAAGGAGAAGCCTCCGGTGGTGGCGAAGGGCTTACGCTGCTGGGGTTATGGGTGAGCCGTTCGTGATCAGGGCGCGCATCGCGCTCAATCTGAAAGGCCTCACCTACTCTTACACCGAGGAGAGCCTCTTTGACAAGAGCGAGCTACTCCTCAAGTCCAACCCTGTGTTCAAGAAGGTGCCCGTGCTCATCCACGACGGCAAGCCCGTCTGCGAGTCTGGGATCATCGTGCAGTATGTCGACGACGCTTTCCCGGCCGCCGCCGGCTGCGTGCCCCATCCTTCCCTCTGACCCTTACGACCGTGCGGTTGCTCGCTTCTGGGCCTTCTACGTCGATGACAAGGTAACAACTGCTGGCACAGCTTCTCCAGGCGTCCGTGAACTAAAAATAACGCTTGCATGGAACTATGGCAGTTTTACAGCACGTGGGTACCCGTGATCAAAGGCAGGACGGCCGAGGAGAGGGTGGAGGCCGCGACGCAGGCCGTGGCGGTTCTGCAGACGCTGGAACAGGCGTTCAAGGAGTGCTCAAAGGGGGACGAAGGCGTTCTTCGGAGGGGACAGCGTGGGGCTGGTGGACGTCGTGCTTGGCGGCCACCTTGGATGGCTGTACGCCACCGAGGCCATCTGCGGGGTGAAGGTCGTCGACGCCACCAAGACGCCGCTGCTGGTGGCGTGGGCGGAGCGGTTCTGCGCGCTGGATGCTGTCAAGGGGCTGATCCCGGACGTGGACAGGGTTGTGGAGTTTAGCAAGGCCAGGCGGGCCGGCCTGGGGCTGCCACAGCTGTTACCGTACGTGGAGCTGCAGCAGAAATAAGCTAATAGCAAAGATTATTAGGCTGAGTGGCTCGATATGACTCCGAGATATATAATCGATCGAATAATTGTTGGAACGGGTTTATCAGCCGTTAAAAATAAAATAAAGTGCTGGTAATGTGTTACATATATACAATAAGTTTTGCAGTATGATTTTTTTTTATACCACAATACTTCAGGTACAAACTGTAGAACGTGAACTTAAGCATAATAAGCTCACACCATACACATGCACGCACACACACACTATGGGCAGCGAAGCAATCTCCGCGTTGGCCGTCGAGCTCCACGGTGTCAACATGCTCGTGCGATCCATCCAATGCAATTCAGTTTCCGATCATGAAATTAAATTTCCATGTTCATATTAAGCATCAAATGGGCTCGAGTCGTCAAATACGTACTAGCCGCCATTCTGTCTGAACATCGTTTGAAACTCTCTTCTCTTTGCAGCAGCAAGCCAGCAACTTCCGTTATCTACTAACTATCCAACTCCGCTTGCTGCTCACACTTCCACATGAGTGCACAGGAGAGTAACGACCAGCTGTGTTCCTCATGACGGCAGCTGCATTTCACAGTTTTACACCATTCTGTGGCCAGGCATGAATAGTGTGAACAAGTAGTGCAACGAACTTCATCCACACCACACATGCTCGAGCTTGTACTGAACATCGACTGTACCTACACTACAGGGATAAAAATTTGCTCGGGACACTCAAGGTGACCTCCATTTACTGCTGGACACACAAAATGAAGCGATTTGCTTAAGGACACTCTGATTTTCTTCAAATTTACTGGTGCACACTTCGCCTAATAAAATATTTATTTCTGGTTTTCGAGAGGAGAGAAGCGAGGTGAAATGTCATTTTTATCCCTACCCCTTTCTTCTTCCTCGCTCCCTTTCTTTTCTTTCTCGTCAGCGGCCGTGGCTTCTTCCTCCGTAGTCCTGCCGGGCTGCGGCCGGCCTCCTACATGCTTTCGCTCCGAGGTCGTGGCATAGCCGATCCTGCGCCACATCCACTTCGATGGGAACTTCTTCTCGGCGAGATCCTGCCCGAGTACAGATCTCTTACCATTATACTGTTGGTTCGCATATCCCTAAGCAGCAGGCCATGGCGCCGTCCACGGTCCCTGCCGCGAGCGAACGAGCTCGCGGACCCACCGTTGCCGTTCAGCTCCAACCCCGAGCACCACCCAGGCCGGGCTGTCATCGTTGTCGTGCTCGTCGTTCGGTCGCATGATGCTGCCCCAGCTCACCAACACGCCGCCCGATCACGCCCACCAAGCAGCAGCAGGGCGGCAGCAACAAGCCCAAGCCGATTCTGGCGGCAGCTGCCGCGCATACGTCACTGTGGTCGCCAAGGTGCCTCATGCAGTGCGCTGCCTGCGCATTCCGCCCGCAGCAGGTCGCGTATGCCGCCAGCAGCAAGGTCGCCGCTGCCGCCACAATCGAGGACGACGTGGTGGCGGACAATTTCGTGGACGGTGGTGAAGGAGGCGATCAAGAAGCACGAGGCGGAGCAGGGCGAAAGAAGGAGGCGTCGCGGAGGTTCCAGGCAGCAGCCGGGTGAAGACGGCGATGGAGGCACGGCCGAGTCGGGCAGCCGCGAGCAACGACATCATCGAGGAGGCGCGACTGAAAATTGTAAATCTAGTATGCAGTCGGCGCTGTCGGCCGCTGGACAGCCGATATGAAATCTATCCGCAACGGGGAGCTGGCAGGACCTATCGGTATCCCAGCAGCTGACAATGCCCTGATAGGTGTCACTCGAGGCCGTAGCTAGCAATGGCAGGGGGCCGCCACCAGTAGTGGCGAAGGGCTTCACGCTGCTTGGCCTCTGGGCAAGCCCGTTTGTGATCGATCGGGGCTCGCATCGCGCTCAACCTGAAAGGCCTCACCCGGTGATTAAGCTTGAAAAAAATCTTAGGGGGCTGAAACAATAGATATGTTGATTTGCATGAAGATTTAATGGTGATTTTTTGTTTTTGCTACAGTAATTAACCTTGATTATAGGTTTTTAGGGGGGGCTAGAGCCCCACTAGCCCTACTGCTGGCTCCGTCGCTGGCCTCACCTACTGTTACACCGAGGAGAACCTCTACGACAAGAGCGGGCTTCTCAACTCCAACCCCGTGCTCATCCACACGACGGCAAGCCCATCTGGCGCGAGTCTCAGGTCATCGTGCAGTACATCGACGAGGCTTTCCCGCCCGCTGCCGTCGGCACGGCGCCAATTCTTCCCTCTGACCCTTACGACCGTGCGCTTGCTCGCTTCTGGGCCTCCGTATGTCCCAGCAGTCATGGCACCCTCTCCAAACCAATTGCTTGCCTGACTCACTCATACGATTCTGCATGGCAGTTGTACAGCACGTGGGCACCCGTTTTCAGAGGCAGGGCGGCGGAGGAGAGGGTGGAGGCCGCGACACAGGTCGATCGTGGCGGTGCTCGAGACGCTGAAGCAGGCGTTCAGGGAGTGCTCCAAGGGGACGAAGGCGTTCTTCGGAGGGACAGCGTGGGACTCGTGGACGTCGTGCGTGCTCGTCAGCAGGGGGCGTATATTAGCCGGTGCAAGGTGTGCACCTGTTCTGGGCCTCCAATTTTGAGGGCCTCCAAATTTGGTACATATACTAAGTACCACTAGCAATCAACTCCTTGGCCCATCAGCATTCAGCCCATGGCAGGCCATCGACGCTTCCCCACTCCAAGTCCATACGTACTGACTACTGCGTACAGGCCAGCAGCGACGTTTCATTTTCTTTCTTGCCGCAATCCAGATCGTGATTAATCAAATTATGTCTTTGTTATATTATTTTCTTATAAATTTTAGGGCCACATTTCGTGTTTCGTTCAGGGCCTCCTAAATCGTAGGTACGGCCCCTGTCGTCCAGCCACCTTGGATGGCTGTACGCCACTGAGGCCATCTGTGGGTTGAAGGTCGTCGACCCCACTAAGACGCCAGTGCTGGTGGCGTGGGCGGAGCGGTTCTGCACCCTGGATGCGGTCAAGGCGCTGATCCCGGACGTGGAGAGGCTTGTGGAGTATAACAAGACCAGAAGGGCCGGCCTTGGGCTGCCGCTGCTGTTGCCGTACGTGGAGGTGCAGCAGTAATAATAATATAAGCTAGCAATAATCATATTATGCTGGCTCCAATCAAATTTATGGCATGTTCGGTTATGCTAGAATGAGGCTAGGAAATGATCCGGCAGCCAATCATGCCAACTCTCAGGGAACCGGGAAAGAGCCCTTATAATGGAAAGAATAATCGCTAGAATGGATTTCTTTACCAATCTGGTGTTAAAATTTAAATAAAGTGCTGGTACAATGTTACATACATACTCCATTCATTTTTAATGAACTAAGACACAAGAATACCCGCCAATTATATTAATAAAGAAGAAGACCTAGACTAGACAAACGGCTTCAAGAATGAGTAAACTTTAGAAATGGAAACAAACGCAACACTCAACGACTAAGACAACTCAACCAACAACAAGCCACTAATAACAAGAGTAAACAACAAAACAAATAAGCCACATCAAAGACAAGCCCTACGACACTTAAAAGGAGTGGCAAACAAATCTTTGCCACAAGGTCCCAAAAGCCACGGCCTGAGGGGCTCCAGTAGCAGCAAATTCTTTAGGTGGTCTACAACGTCTTGCATTGCATCCTTATTGAACTTCTCATCCTTCCCAACCCAACAATGCCCAAATCTTTTAACATGCTGCGTTGTGCAAGATGGGCACTTCGACGAAGCGATGTTCTATCTTAGGACTTGTGTCGACGTTTTGTTGTTGTGGCCGGTGCTGAAGGGGGATGTATAGGGCATGACAAGTCCTCCTCGGTAGCTGTGGTAGCTGGAGAAGCACTTGCATTTGTCGGTACCGGAGCACATCTGTCTTGACTGAGAACACAGAATGTGTGGGGCTGTTTTTCGATGGCGATGAGAAAGATGAGGCTCTCAACTGTTAGTTGTGAGAAAATTTAATCAACATTTGATGCATCGTCCACTAGAACAATATATCTTCAACACGAGTGCCAACCTGTAGCGAAGTCTGCTTTATTATGTGAACAGTGGAGGTCTTCGAGGGCACCACAGTGTCATGTGGGTATTGTCACCGGTGATGTAATCTGCACTCATAGCACCTATGTCCTCACACACCAGTGAGTCGACAGCCATGCAAGCCTTAATAGGAGAAGGGATGATCGATGGTGTCGAATAGTGCCAGACGGAGAACAGGGGCCGAAGAGCTCGGCCATGATTGAAATGGAAATATGCTCTCCACACGGCTCCGGAGAGAAACCAAAGAGGCTAGACACGTCGATAGAGGGGTCCTTGCATGGCAGCTCCACATGGTTCAAGTGTGTGGCCACTCGTGTCAGCCACAACATCGATGTTGACTTCATCTCCATTTGGCATTGTTAAACATCTCAAATCTCATCTGAGAACTTATATTGCATATTTGGACTTATAAAACATCTCAAATTAAAAAGTTATCATCTATAAATTAAAGTTTCTCTTTAAACTCTACAATTGGATATAACGTTCATCTTAATCCGATGCCCTGTGAAAAAGATGGTTCTTTTTTTTTTTGCAAAATAGGCTATCACTGTCGGTTCGAGGCTCTAACCAGCAGTGATAATACCATGCCTTTCACCGCCGGTTGGAGCCATGAATAGATAGTAATAATTCACCTATCACTGCCGGTTGAAGCCCTGAACTGGTATTGATGAACTTAGCACTACCGACTCAAGGTCGTACAACCACTCTTTTTTTCTTGACCGCGCCGTTGCGCGTTTATCATTATAAGCAGAATAAAGGTCGTACAGCCGCTCGATGACCTAGAAAATACTGATCAACAGCACGTACGTCATCGGTCATGAACGGTAACCCACCAAAGCACAGGAAAATCCAGAGCGCGTACGTCATGGGTGACGAACGGTAACCAACCAAGGCACAGGACCCACACATGGGCTGCACCGGTTTCAAGCTTTATTGTCCCGTGAGAACGAAACACAATTTGCTACTCTCATGTCTCGGAAGTCAAGAACTAGTCCCCGTGTGTGCATGTGTGTGTGTATATATATATATATGACCACCAGGGCTCACACTAAACAAGGGTCAGTTCTCAGCTCTCTCTCTCTCTCAAAAAAAAAAAAAAAAAAAAAAGGCCAGTTCAAAGGTATCAGTCGAAGCCGTAGGTAGCATGGCAGCAGAAGCCTACTGTGTGAAGGGCTTACGCTGCTGGGTTTCTGGGCGAGCCCGTTCGTGATCAGTAACAAATTGTGCGTCGAACCAAACAGCACCTAACAGTCATGGAACCATCTCCAAACCAATTGCTTGGCTCACTCATACGACACCATCTCCTACCGTCCTACGTGTACTGTTTCAGTAACTAACATCGATTCTGCATGGCAGTTGTACAGCACGTGGGAACCTGTTCTCAAAGACAGGACGGGCGTGGAGAGGGTGGAAGCGGCGACGCAGGTCGTCGGTGTCCTGAGACGATGGAGCAAGCGTTCATGGATGATGGAGTGCTCCAAGGGGAAGCCGTTCTTCGGAGGGGACAGCGTGGGGCTCGTGGACGTTGTGCTTGGCGGCCTCTTTGGGTGGCTGTATGCCACCGAGCGCCATCTGTGGGGTGAAGGCCATCGACGCCAGCAAGACGCCGCTGCTGGCAGCGTGGGCACAGCGGTTCTGCGCTCTGGACGCTGTGAAGGGGCTGATCCCGGACGTGGACAAGCTTGTGGAGTACAGCAAGGCCAGGCGGGCCGGCCTTGGCCTGCCGCTGCTCTTGCCGTACGTGGAGCTGCAGCAGTAATAAGCTAGCAAAGCTTATAAGGCTGACTCCGATATAATGGATCCAATAAAAGTTGTTTACGTGTATACTTCATTCGTTTTAAAATGAGTAAACTTCAGCAGCGGTCCCACAACTTATGGTCTGACGTCCCAAACCACTACACCACACACTTATGGTCTGATGTCATTCACGTCCCAAACCACTATATCTCAGCGCGGGAGAGTTTTGCTCTTAGATTCTGTGAAGGAGGACACCGTAGGAGGTTGCTATGCGCTCTCACATCTTTGTTTTGCTCTAATTTTTTCAAGTTTTGGGTGATCTATATCAAGATCTAGAACTAGATCTATGGTGGCACCAGTGCACATATGGGTAGTGGTCCCAGTTGGGAAACCACCTCTCCCAGGACTCGCAACCAGGATTGAACGGGGTCATTTAGTACCGGTTGCTTATACCAACCGGGATTAAAGGGACCTCCAGGCCGAGCCTAGAGGCGGCCACCTCTAGTTCCGATTGGTATACCCAGCTGGGAATAAATACCATTTTTTTTTTTTTGTTTTCTTTTACAGTTTCTTTCCATTCAATTTGTTTTTCGTTTCAAATAGTTTTTTTGTACACGTATTATATGTTATATGTTGTACTACTGTATGTCGTTCATAAATAAGAATGAAACTAATGAAATAAGAGCTTATACATTATGATGATCATCCCAATTCATTAAGTTCATACAAATCATAATAATTTAAACCAAGTCAATACAAACTAGCTAGATGTTCAATTACACACCAAAGTTCATGCAAGAGCAAGTAGATCCCCGCCAAGTTTGACTACGTCGTATTATGTACTCGGTGAAGTGCAGATCACCAATTTTGTATCCATAAATATCATTGACGTAGAGCAACTCATTAAGTAGTGCACTCTCCATGGCTTCAAAACTATGAGCACAAGGTCTACGAACGACAGTTAGCGATGGTTGAGAATTCAGTGGGTCAGATGATCCCGTCTTAGCCATAATCAGCTTTTCCTAAAATTCTTTCGTAGCAAGTGTTGGCCATTCATTGGCATATTTCCAATCATAGCCCAATGCATACATTGCCTGGTTTAGAAGGGCTTCAAAGCTGCAACCTACATAGGTTAAGTCATAGTCCTCATCCTGTAAGTGTTGGTAGAAAAAATAAATGGATATGAGAACAAATCTGAATATAAGCTATGAGTTCGACTATGACTTTACCATATCATTTCGGTTGGTTCGAGCAGTCCTTGCACAGAAGCCAGCAACATCATCATACATGCCCGCATCTATTGCTTGTACCGTCAAGTAGGATAGTGTAGGCAGCATGTACCCAATTTTCGCGAGCTCATTTAAACATGCAACGCCAGCATATTTAGTTGTAATTTTCTTCTCAAGTGCATTTATTCCCACCTCCGAGATTTGTGCAACACCTGAAACCCTCCTAGCAGTGATGGAAAAGCCAACTCAACATTGGATCAATTGAAAATTATCTCCCATAAAGCTCTCAACATCCACTCCCTCAACCCCGAAATTTGAGTGTGTCTCTTTAAGCCAAACGTTTGATCAATTACCTACAGCGCAACACATACTCCCTCCATACTCATAAAACTTTACGTTTAGGACAGCGACATGGTCTCCAAAACACAACTTTGACCTCTTATTATTCTAAAAATATTTATGAAAAAATGATATATGTATACTTTTATGAAAGTATTTTTCAAGACAAATCTATTCATATAGTTTTCACATTTGCAAACTCAACAACTAAAAAGTTATTGATGATTTATATTTCCAATGTTTGACTCAAACCTTTTCCAAAACGTCAAGTATTATGAGTATGGAGGGAGTATATACATATCAAAAAAATTCTGTACAAGCGTATTGAAAATATATATCATTGCTTACTATGCTAGGATGATTGAACAGCACAGCCGGTTATAACCTTGGTTCGAATCCCCAAGGTATACAATAGCCCCAACTTCGAACAACCGGTTCAGGGAGACGTCTAGCCATCTCTTCTTACTAAAGTTAATATATCAAAATTCATATCACTGGAGTCAATATATGAATTCATACACCAATATATATGTATATATAAAATATCAAAATTCATATGTACCACTGAAGTCAATATTTTTCATATACCAAAATTCATATATATAAAAATTAACAAAATTCATGTATACAAAATATCCAATGCATACCATATAAACACCTCTTTTCTTATTTTAATTAAAAGGCAAAGCTCTTGTTACTGCTTTCAAAAAAGATGCAGCTGGAATGCTGGATGCTTCTTTTGTGTCATATTTCATAATGTTCCTTCTGTCCGGTTTTTCTGTAGTTAATTTAATGGTTAACGTTTCAGGCTCACTATGAAGTCCCCATGATTAATATTGCGGTACTCAACTCATGCAACGCAGCTGTGTCGTCCAGGTGGACGAGGGCTGACTACTACGATCTCTTCTACTCACTCCTAGAAGAAGGCCAGCGAAATCCACGTCGGGCCCTCGCAGACGACGACGATGCTGCAGCAGGCGGCAGCGGCCGGGAAGCCGAACCAGCAGCAGGTTGCTGCCCATTAGGTCGTGCCTGGATGATCGCAATCAGGGTATGTATGTTCGTTCCCATCTGCTGCAGATTGATTTATATATATACATCGACTTTATTTTGTTTTCAATTTCAACCCATTCATATTTATATATCCTCTTTATTTTCTTTTCCAATCATTGATTTGACCTTTATGTGATGCAGTCGTTCATCGTTGTGGCGGGGCTGCTGGCGGGCTTTCGTCGTCTCGCTGCTCCCGCACTACAAGGACTGGTCGGATGCGTTCGTCTGGCTGGCTTCTCTGGTCATGCTTGTCATATTAGCGGCCGTGATGTGGCTGTTCACAATGAATTATTTGATGGACCCGGAGTACCATCGGAAGAGAAGGATGCACAGTTAGCTACAGTCTTCAGTGATGCTTGTCATATTAGGGTATGTTTGGATGTTATTAGCTATCTATACCTACTAATAAAGAGCCAAATTTCTGTTTCACCTTTTTTTTTTTTTTTGCCTGTAAGTTCCGGTGCAAATACGAAGAAGTCCATAACAACTCCAAAATTAGATGAAAATGAACTACTAAATCGAATGAGTAAGGCATCCTCCAACCATAAATCATCTGTAATTACAACCCCATATATTCATAGAGATCAAATCAGAGAACAAAATAGAGAGGATATATGCAGATAGTTGTGGGCTGGGCGCGCGCCTAGGTGTGCCGCCGCCTCCGCGTGGCCAGGCCAAGCTTGGTCTGCTCAGCGTGCCGTCGCCACCCACCACGCACTCATCCCAACGACGTCACTACAGCTCGCGCGCAAATTTCAAGTTATTTCTATAATGGCATAAATTGCGTCCCGTTGCAACGCACGGGCAAATTTGCTAGTATATATAAAAATTAACAAAATTCATGTATACAAAATATCCAATGCATATCAGATATATCCAAAATGCATACCATATAAACACCTCTTTTCTTATTTTAATTAAAAGGCAAAGCTCTTGTTACTGCTTTCAAAAAAGATGCAGCTGGAATGCTGGATGCTTCTTTTGTGTCATATTTCATAATGTTCCTTCTGTCCGGTTTTTCTGTAGTTAATTTAATGGTTAACGTTTCAGGCTCACTATGAAGTCCCCATGATTAATATTTTTTTAACATTGTAAAAAAATGCTCACTGACGAGGATGGTGGCGCGAGCATGGACGCGGCGGCTCAGGCGCGGATGACGGCGTGGCCACAGCTGAGGACGAGGATGACGGCGTGGGAGAGAGGACGAGGGCGCGGGCCAGGACGGCGCGGGCGAGGGCGAGGGAAAATGGCGCGGGCAAGGAAGACGGCGCGGGCGTGGGCGGGGATGATGGCGGAGGCACGGACGATGGCACGGGCGCTGGCGAGGACGAGGATGATGGCGCGGGCGGGACTATGGCGTGGGTGAGGATGACGGCAATTGAAATAGATCAAAAAAAGGCGGTGCAGGCGAGGATGATGGTAGTATAAATAGGGTTGGAGGCATTAGTCGCATGCTGGGCCACAACCCGTGACTAAAAGACCTTTAGTCACGGTTGGTGGCGAAAACCGGGACTAAAGGTCGCAAGGCCACCAACCGAACTAAAAGACGTTTTAGTCCTAGGTCGTGGCTGAACCTGGTACTAAAGCCAAATTTTGGTGCGCGTGGCGAAACTGCTGCCTACCCGGCAGTTTAGTTGCCTGCCCATGCAACAGTTTTAAACATTTCCGTTAACCTAAAAATATAGGTCAAAAAATTTCAATACAATTTGCTTTCCTATACAATTTGTAATGCTTTTGTTTCAAGCTTTAAATGTTTAATAACATATGCTACAAATTATAATTATATTTTAAAAATTCAAATTTCAAATTAAAAAATTCAAACATAGTTTTCCCCAGGTGTTATAGTAACCTTAGTATCGTAAATATGTATTGACATTATCGTAAATTAGTACATAAAATTCTCATAAATAGTACAAGATAACTTTTCGAGATCTACAACTTTCAGTTTTGTTGTTTCTCCATTTAAGGACACTTTAAAATTTTAAATTTCAAGTTTGAGAATATCAAACATAGTTTTTCTTTACAAGATGATTTCAAATGAAAAGTTGTTAACTACAAAGTTGTACAACTTTTTGAGATCTTCAACTTTTATTTTAGTCATTTCTCCATCTAAGGTCGTTTAAAAAATTCAAATATGAGACGCATGCGACATCGAAAATAATAATAAAGATCTTAGAGAACCTTCGAAAAAAAAAATTTAGGTTACTTAAAAAATACTTATACGA
This sequence comes from Hyparrhenia diplandra, assembly GCA_015847255.1. Taxonomy (NCBI): domain Eukaryota; kingdom Viridiplantae; phylum Streptophyta; class Magnoliopsida; order Poales; family Poaceae; genus Hyparrhenia; species Hyparrhenia diplandra. Next base: position 33,227 of record JADLZK010002015.1, on the reverse strand, counting down.
TAATATAGGCCTAACAAGATAATTACATATACGATAAGAAAGATAATTATAATATCCATACAAATAAACCTAATTTAACATAATTAACTTGCATACAAACATAATTAAAATATGCATACTAATAAAACCTAATTGAACATAACCGTTCAAATAACCTAATCAAACATAACAATACGAATAAACCTAATTAACACATGAACCTTATAAACCGGCCGCAGCTCTAGACTATCTTTATTGCCAGTAGTGTATGTCTCGGATCGTGTAACCATGGTCATTGTCTATGTAATGCAAGGCTGCACTAAAACACTCTCTTGCATCACATCGCCGAAGAAATGGTATCCCATAGATATAGCATACTGTCGGACTATTGATGGCCCAGTTCTCCCTAAATCTCACTCAATACTGGATACCAGCTCTCGTTGGGTTGCCTAGGTCTTCCACCTAGTCCCAGACGTACCCTGGTCGCTCAATAGCTTGCGTGAGAATGGGCTACATGCCCATTGCAGCATAGGTGAAGTCATAGAGTAAATTCTGCCAGCGGACCAACAAAAAAAATATCAGGAAGCGCTCATATAGTAATAAGAATAAATAAACATTACTCTAATATCATACACGACTTACCACATCCATTTGGTTGAATCTCGCATGCCTTTCACTGACTAGCGGTGTTGATATTCCCCTCCCCGAGGTAACCCCCGGGTTACCGAAATATCGAAACGAAGTCAATACACCAAATGGGAGCGAAAAGAAAGAGTGAAAGCTGCTTGTATTAATGCTCCGTCCGTCCTTTTCAACGCCCCCCGGGCGGGGCTATTTATAGCCGCCCGTAGGTTTTTACATGTCCATTATACCCCTACCTACTCGGCATCTTAGAATATTCCTTCAGGACTGAGGGGCTTCAAGGTCTTCTCACCCCTGTGGGCTCAACCACCCCGCTTGGGGCTTGCCGATCGCTCCACGTGGGCCAAACCTGTAGGGCCGCAAACACCGAGAAATTCATCATCGGACCGCGCATTCGCGCACTTTGGAAATGCTCATGATACCTCGAAGATACCTTCGGGGGCCTGAAGGTGTCCCCGGGCATTCAGGGCGAGCGCACACTTGCGTGCCCAGAAACATTCGTGGTAATCCGAAGATATCTTTGGACACCCGAAGATGCCTTCGGGCATTCATGGGGAACGCACATTCACGCGCCCAGAAACGTCCATGGTAAGTCGAAGATATCTTCAGGCATCCGAAGATATCTTCAGTCGACCAGGTATGCTGGCCCTAGAAACGAGGTTTCTTGTCTCCGCCAGCCTGGTACTCCGAATATGTCTCGCCCCCCTGGCAATCTTCGGCCGGGCGCTCTTTTCCCACGACAACGATGAGATCTATTTCCTGGCCCTTGAAAACGAGGTATGGGCCGAGGATATCTTCGGCCTCCGAAGATATCTTCGCCTTCGACCCCTCTAGACCAAGGTCGGTCGGAATCGCTCGTCCAAACCGAGGGGGTTAGGACATTTTTTCTCGGGTTGGACCTGCATTTCGCCAACCCTAGGGCATTCATTTGAAATAATAAGTTCCTCCCGGTGTGATAAAGCTTGTTTTCTCTTCATCCTCTAGATTCATCCATATCTGATGGTATCCCGAGAAACAATCAATAGGCTCATCCATTCACAACCTCGCCGCAATGTCGATGAGAGTATCTATTCTCGGTAACAGGTACGGGTCTTTCGAGGCAAGCCTTATTAAGATCAATGAAATCAACACACATTCACCATTTCTTGCCATCTTTTTCGTTCTTGTTTTCTTTTGCACCATCACCACGTTTGCTAACCACTTGGGGTATTGCACCGGGTCCGATGACTCCGATGTCTAACAATCTTTGGACTTCGGTTCTTCTTTGCTTCACTTCTTTCATCCGACAACTTACGGAGTTTCTCGTTTTCTTCGATTTTGTTGATTTTTTGACATTGAGGTTGTGTTGAGCAAGGTTCCGGCTGACCCCTTTAAGATCTTCGGCCGTCTAGGCGAATACATCTTTGTTTTCGTTGAGAAAGGACAATAGATTCATCTTCTCTTCATGGTCTAACTCCTTCCCTACTATGACACATCCAATGGGACATGCTTCGCATATCGGAATTTTGTTGTTGCTTCAGCGTGTCTACTCTTAACTCTTTTGCGGGTTCTGTTTCCTTTTCATCTTCTTCATTCTCTTTCTCCTTGTCGAATTTGCCACTTCATTTATCATCTTTGTAGCCTGGAATGGGCCGTCCCGTCTATTCGACGAGCCGCTTCTTGATCACCCCAAACTGTTATGACCCCGCATGGGGAAGGCATTTTCATGCATAGATAACTCTCGCTTGATTATTGCATCAAACTTGCCGACGACTCCCCGTCGGAAGATTGCTTTGTGTATGGATAATCTATGTTTACTATATCAAATGTGATTTTCTCTGTTCTTGATTTGGTGCCTTCCTTGAAAGTGACCATAATGTCTTTTTGCCAATAGCGTCTATTCTTTTTCCGCCCGAACCCGAATGTTTTCAAAAGCTTTGATGAATAAGATGTCGGCCGAACTACCGTTGTCAACCAATATGTTATGCAAATTGAAATTGCTGCTACTACAAATTGCCGCCATAAAAGCGTCGCTATGAGGGTAATCTTGGACCGAGAAATCATTCTCATCAAAAGTGATTGGTACTAGTGACCAAGCTGGCCTGTTCAAGGGTAATCTGGGTGATACAATATGGACTCTTCTTTCATAATCTTTTCTGGCTCTCTTGCTCGCATGCTCGAGATTAAAACCCTAGTGATTGCATAGATATCACCCCTAGTGTGGAGCACCAAATTTACGGTCTTGGGTTCGGTATTACCTTCTGGCATTGTTTGACTTGTCGGCAACTGATATTCCGGATTAGCTGGGGATGTAACTACTACTTGAGTGTGACCGCTTTGCGGTGGGTGTGGCAAAGGGAAACATCCAGGATTCTGCCAGGTGTATTGCTGGTGAACTGGTGGTCAATAACCGTATTGGTAAGGGTATAGGCGAAATGAGAGTTCGATTGAGTTGTGGATGGGAGTGAAGCTGCCGGGGATATTTCTCTATTATTGTGAAATACATGCTTCGAAACTTGGCTGCCCCAGAGCTCTCATCTTTCATCTTCGCTCTTTCGCTATTTGGCTGTATTTGCATTCTCTGCTGAAATGATCGGCATCTTTCGTCACAGCATGAAACAAGTGGGACCTTTGGGCCCCCTCGCCTCTTCCTCGGCCTCTTCCTCTTTGACCTCGCCCTCCCTGTTAGATTGGGGTGGCCTTGGGTTTGATTGGTTTTTGTTCTTTGCGTCCCGATCATCTTCGAGAGACTCGGCCTAAATCTTCGTGGTACACCGTTCACGCAGTGAGGGTTCTTTCCTCCTTTCGACCGATCGCTCGAGTTTGTCGGAATTGGCGTTGCTGATTTGCCCTTCTTCTCGCTGCCTTTCTTCGGATGAGTCCCTCCTCGGACTTCACAAATTTCCTGATCTGCTCAAATAGCTCTTTGACTAACTCCGGTTCTTCCCTGCCCGAGTTGAAGCACACTATCCAGTACCCATGTCTTCGATTGCGGCGATGACTACCTAATCGGATACATTCGGGTTCCGGGCCCGGTTGAACTATCTTGTCCAAGTATTGGCTTAGCGATTCTCCTTCCTCTTATTTTAGCTTTAGAAAATCCCCGGTTGATTTCTTCCTCGATTTGAAACCTTTGAAGGTTGTTGTCGGTTCTTCCTTAAGCCGCTTCCAGTTTCCGATGGATAAAGGTCGAAGACCCATGTACCACTCATGAGCTATGTCTTCAACTACCATAATTAAGGATTTTGCTAATATTGCTGCATTTCCCAGACCAAATGCACCGCGGCTTCATAGCCGGTGATGAATCTTTCGTGGGTTTGTTTTTGCCGTTGAACGGGGTAATCTTGGTTTGTAGCCTGGTGGCCAAGGATGATGCTGTAGTTCGGCCGATAATGGCAATGAGGGATCAATTCCTCGGCATCGCCCTCGAGTGGTTCTACTATGACAAATCCTCGCCGCCGCTCAATTCTCGCTTCACCTTGGACCGCTTGATTTCGATATGTTCTTCGAATCTATTGATCTCAAGAATGAGTCTTGCCCTCTTGACTTCAGCTTGCTTGAGCTGTTCATGAGTTATCTCCTCTCTACGTTTCACCGCGCTTGCCGGAGCAATGTGTCTCGTTGAGCTCGAAGTTCACGTAATTCGCCCCGCCTATCATTTAATTCCTTGAGTGCTCTTCCACGGGTGAGAATGTCATCTTCGAGTTGTTCTTCGGCATCATCGTTTTGCTGCCGTTATCATGAGCCTCGGACTCTGTCCGATCGTCCTTCCGATCGTGCCACCTGCGAGAACCACCCGCTACATCGCGGTTGTGGTTTGATCATTGTTACGGAGAGGGGCATCTTCGATGACCGGATCCTAGCGGACAGGTTCGGCAGCGATGGGTGGCGCCCTACGCTTGCCTTTCGCCATGGATAACTCGCACAACCATGGTGGGAACCAATGTTGACATTCCTCCCCGAGGTAACTCCCGGGTTACCAAAATATCGAAAACGAAGTCAATACACGAAACGGGAGCAAAAGAAATAGTGAATGCCGCTTGTATTAATTCTCCGTCCATCCTTTTTTCAACGCCTCGGGCGGGCTATTTATAGCCACCCGTAGGTTTTTACATGACCATTATACCCCCTACATACTTGGCATCTTGGAATATTCCTTCGGGATCGAGGGGCTTCAAGGTCTTCTCACCCTGCGGGCTCAACCACACCGCTTGGGGCCCGCCGATCGCTCCACATGGGCCAAACCTGTAGGGCTGCAAACACCGAGAGAATTCGTCATCGGACCGCACATTCGTGCACTTTGGAAATGCTCATGATACCCCAAAGATACCCAGGGCCCGAAGGTGTCTCCCGCATTCAGGGGGAGCGCACACTTGCGTGCCGGGAAACATTCGTGGTAATCCGAAGATATCTTCGGACACCAAGATGCCTTCGGGCATTCATGGGGAATACACATTCGTGCCCGTGAAACGTCCATGGTAAGTCGAAGATATCTTCGAGTCCGAAGATATCTTCGGTTGACCGGTATGCTGGCCCTAGAAACGAGGTTTCTTGTCTCCGCCACACTGGTACTCGAATATGTCTTTGCCCCCCCCCCTCCCCGAAGTAATCATCGGCTGGGCACTCTTTTCCCATGACAATGATGAGATCTGTTTCCGGACCTTGAAACTGGTATGGGCTGAGGATATCTTCGGGCCTCTAAAGATATCTTTGGCCTTTGGCCCTGCTAGACCATGGTCGGTCAGAATCGTTCTCGTCTGAAACCAAGGGGGGTTAGGACGTTTTGACCTCCCCCCAACAAGCGGCATGTTCACATTACCCTCACGTAAAGCTTCTATCTTAAGGATGAGAAATCAGGCATATGGTAGCCAGTTCGCTCATTTGCTTGTAAACAAAGCAGCACAGCATCGATCTGAATTCCTATCTTGGTCGGCGACTGTCATCCAGTCAGCATGATGTCTTGTTCCACCTCATTATTGTACCTAATGGGGATCTCGAAGGTGAGACTGCACATCCATAACTCGCCTCCTTCATCATTCACGACAACACTTGTCGTCGTCTCAAAGATGTCCCACACCCAGAGCTTTGCAGTCTGACTTCTTCAGGTTGCTTCGCTTCCTTGTTGCAGTAGTCATCACGGCGTTTGGGCTTTTCTTCTTGGATGCGCTCGCTGCTATTGCTGATGCATTACTTGATGCACTGCCTTCGTTTTCACTTTTTGGAGCCCTTGCATGCGAACACTCCCACTCTTTCCTTATCAGTTCCTCACTGTGTAACCTCTTCCTTGATGAGCCTACCCTTATACCGAGATCCATTTTGAATGCATAAGAATTGTACACCCTTCGAGCTTCATCTACTGTGTCAAACTCCGTTCCTTCATATGGAACCACCGGCTGGGAGCTCACAACATCTTGTTCTTCTTCATACACAGCCTCGTCATTAGCAACATCCACCTCAACGCCATCAAGTAGCTGATCTTCTGTCCCATATGAAAAGCTCTGATCTAGACTAGGACCAATGGTATCCTGTGTGTGCAAGTAATGTGTTTGTTAGTTTATACATGCGATCAATATCACATAATTATTTTGAAGAAAAGTAAACAAAATTAGTTAGATTGTGCCAAGAAACATACTTCTGAAACATAGGTTGGAATGACAGCACTTGATGTTGCAGCAATTTGATGATGTCCATTGGCAGAATTTCTCTCCTCAAGCATAGGCTCCTGCGCATTTCAGAGATTGTTGCAAATTTTGGTTTTTAGTTCAACAGATGTAATAGACATTATCAATACAGGTGTTTCAGTTGAGTTATTTCATGTAGTACCCAGAATTATTTGTTTCACTACATAACTACTCTTGTTTCAGAAGTACTGCAACAAATGTTTCAAAATAGAACAGAGCAACTGCAACATGCTTAGATGAGTTGTTGATGTACTACATGGTACCTGCTGTTGGGTTGAAGAAGAAGGAGCGTAAGGGTTCATCAGGAGCGCCTCCATCGCAGCGCTGCCCCCTTCAGCTCGATTGGTGTGGCCACCTCCCGCTACCCACTGCAGCGTGATATCTCTGAGCAGTGTGCTTCCCGCCCGTGCCCACCTTCTGTCTCTGTAGCCAAAGATCCAATTCATCACCGTAGACGATCGCCGGAGCAGCTCTCCCCGGAGGGAAATCGATTTTGGACAGCAAATTAGACATGGGGGAGCAGGGCAGCAAGGTAGGGTTTCCCAGCTCGCGATTTAGGACTCGATTTCTAGCAATTGAGGGAGGGACCGCTGCCGGCGGGGATGGAGGGACTTGCGCCGGTGGCGCGGCGGCGAAATCGTGCCGCACGCCGACGGAGATGTGTCGAGCCGCCGAGCTCGTCTCGCGTGTCTGATGCGGACAGTTTCGGTCTGTCTTTGGCCTGGCCAGTGAGTATACGGGCTGGGAATTGTTGATTGGCTGGCAGGGATTGGATGGGCCGGCACCGGCGTCCGGACGCGCCCTGGTTCCGGAACTCCGGGCGCTATCTCGGCCGATAATTCAATGCACCGGGCATGGGCATCGACCATCACTTAGTGCACACTGTAGATGGCAGCATGACGATGTGGCAAGGTGAGGCGGCGCTTCCCATGACCAGTGGCTAGAGGACATTGAAGGGAAATTGAAGGGGGTGCGGTTATCTGCACCCCTAATCACACTACAGCTTTGCCACTGGCCATGACGAGTTCCTCCAGGCTGCCACTGGTCAACCAGTAAGTCCTTCCATCTAGTTTCAAAAAAAAAAAAAAATAAGTCCTTCCATCTACTGTTAACTTTACTCTTTTTCCCTACCAACATGTCTTCTCAATTGTTATTCTCATCTAACTTCTCAATTAGAGTAATAGTGTGCATTGTTGCCTACTGGTTCAGTGAATGCTTGAGAGGATTAAAGACCTATTATAGTTCTTATTATTAGAAATTGTAGGTTATTATATAATTTTACTATTACTATTTGGAGGCTCCAACCGGTGGCTCCACGTTAATTCTCTCCGGATGCTCCAGAAAAAAAAAGATACTTGCTAGAAATTCCCACGTTAATCAGGAACATCTAGCCATCGAATCAAAAGTCTATAACCATCTATGACCGTTGGATCCATTTTGTTATTATCTAGAAAATTACCCACCTTTGCCATTATAAATTAAAAGAAGATTTATATTAAAAACATTAACCACGTAATGGGGAGAAAAAGAATATTTTGACCGCAAGATCCTTCGAGAATTTGGAGTTAGTTATTACGATGGACATGTCCACACTAAATAAAAGATATCGGGTGCAATAAAATATAAAATAGATACACGTCTGCTGGTTTATCAACAACGTAACAGAAAGCCATTGCCGATCTATTCACCGTTCATCTTTTCATCTTTTCAGCAACTGTCAACTGTGATGCGGCCTTTTGATCCGACTACAAGATCTATAACCATTAGCTCTATTTTATTTCCTAGAAAACTACCCACTCATGCCATTATTATAGATTAAAAAAAAAAAATACATTATTTATCACCGTCAGATACAATTTATCTGACGGATGCCTTATGCTCCTTCCTGTGTCCACGCATGTGCCGCCGCCGAGTTCCGAATTGGAGGATGATGACAGGGCCAGGATACTGCCCGTCTGCATCCACATCTTCCATCTCATCTACGACAACGTCTCTCTCCAACGCAACGCCAACCACACGCTCTCCAGGGCGTATGTGGTAACGGCGATGCTCCGATGCCGCTGCTGGGAGGCCAATTGCTCCGGGGCCTGTTGCTTGCTTCTTCCTCCTATTAGTGCAGTGTTTACCCGCTGGTGCTCACGGCAACTTCATCTTGCTAATCATAGAGGCAGTGAGTCTCCTCAAGTTTAATTCCTTTTCTGTTATGAGTTCTGACTATCATTGATTTTATACTGTATTTGAAGGCTCGGTTCCAAATTATGTGCAATATACTTCAGGTGATATGGCCTTAAACTTTGAGCATGATATTTCCCGCTCTGTTTTAGACCTGTGTAACAAGAGGGCATTTTTAAGGAGCAATGGTGCTGGATCTACCTCGAATCTGTACCTATATACAAAATCTTAACCTTGATTTATAAGGATATCATGTACTTATTGACCTTTATTGATTTACTTATTTGATTTCAACCGGTGGTCGTAGGCTCGCAGGTCGATCAGGAAGTGGGTCCTCTTAAGCCCTATGATATGTTTCACTACCGCACAGTGGGCCTCTACCGAGCACCATACATTTTACCAAGAGCCCAACTGGAAGCGCTCGGTAAAGACTCATTCTACCGAGAGCCGCTCTCGGCAACATAAAGCTCTCGGTAGAGATCCCTTTACCGAGAGCCTAACCCTCGGTAAAGGGGGCTCTCGGTAGAGGGAACATTTACTGAGAGAGCCTAACCCTCGGTAAAGAAGGGCTCTCGGTAGAAGGAACATTTAGCGAGAGCCAGCCCTCGGCAAAATTCCACCCTCGGTGAAGTTGACGCCCTCGCGTCTGCCAGAGGGCTGACGGACCTCTGCTGTCAACTTCACCGAGAGCGGGAGTTAGGCGCCGGTAGAACATGGTCACTTTACCGATGGTCACCTCCCGTGCCCTCGATAAAGAGGTTTTGCCGAGAGGCCTTAGAATGGCTCTCGGTAAATTGACCATAACTTTACCGAGAGTCGCCTCTACCGAGCGCAACTCTCGGTAAAGTGACCATAATCTCTTTTTTTTTCTGTTTTGCATTCCAACTAGACAAACAAACATATAAGTCATTTATAACATATATATATCACATCCATACAAACTTGCATAATTTGAAAGGTGCATAATTTAAAACAAGTCACTCAAAAGATGTTCTACTACAAGTTCACTACAAGTTCTACTACAACTATAAGTTCACTGCTACCGGTCTTGTAGAAACCACTCGCTGAAGTGTAGGTCACCGATCTTGAGTAAACAGATATCCCAAATGTGCAACAACGTTCTAACTAATACATCCTCCTTTGCTTCACAACTACGATGACATGGTGTACCGACGACGTTTAACCGTGATGTGCGTGTGTCGGGTCTCCAATCTAACGGGCAACCACCTTTGCCCGATATCCATCTGTAGTAAGTGTTGGCATTGGATTAGCCCATGACCAAACATAACCCAATCGAGACATTGTCCGGGTTAGAATGGATGCATAACTACACCTAGCGTAGGTTAAGTCATACACTTGAACCTCGTAATTATTGGAAAAAAAAATTATGAGAACATATCGAGATTACCACATCATTTCTAGATATAAGCTAGGTGATAAATTAACATATAGAGATTACCACATCATTTCGGTTCCTCCAAGCCATGCTTGCAACCAATCCCGCAAACATCATGACTCACGTTCCTACTTTAGCCGCTCATCAACAATGAGGAGAATGTAGGCAAAATCACCTATTTTCTTGAAGCTTGTGTACACATCCCATGACAAAGATATTTTTGTGCAACCGCCAAATTAGGCCGCAGGTGCTTTTATTCAAGCCTCGAGATTTGTATAGGATTTCTACTTGTCCTCCTCGGGGCGATGGAAAAGCTAATTTGACATTGGATTTGTCACCTAATTGGCTATTAAGATCATGATAGTGTTGGATGTCCACTTGGCCAACCCCAAAGTATGAGAGAGTGTGTTTAAGCCAAGTGATTTGGTCAATTGCCTGCAATACATTTAAAAATCATATAAATGGTAAATATACATATACAAATGTATTTGAGAAATTGATTATACAAATATTCTTATATAAATATACTTACTATTACTTTGAACACCAGGCACTACGGTGGGCACGGATCTTGGATCGGGGTCAAATTCATGGCTCGTTACGTGGGCCGAGAAACCTATGACCTCGGCGGTGGAAGATTATGTCTATCCATCTAACATAAAGATATAAAAATTAGTTTCAATTTTTTTTTTGCTTAACTAGAAATATATAGTAGCATTAGATACCACAACACATATTGTTATAAAGAAATCATAGCAATATATACCACAACACAGATCGCCGGTGGTGGAGGGCGTGGACATACGACGGTGGACGGCAAAGTGGAGGGCGTCGGGGCTCCGCGGACGATGGTGGAGGGCGTCGGGGCTTACGGACAGCGGTGGACGGCGGTGGGCGGGCGCTGGAAAGGCGTCGGGCACGCAGCGCGGGCGGAGGTGGAGGCGTCGAGGCTTGCGGATGGTGGTCGAGGGTGTGATGGCGTCGCGGATTCGCGGTCTTGGCGGGCGTGGCGCGCGCGCGGCGCGGTGGCGATGGTGGTGGCGCGGCATGGCGCGAGCGGTGGAAGGTGGCGGGCGTGGGCGTTGGCCGTGGCGGGCGGCGGCAAATGGGCGCGTGCGGGCGGAGTGGCGGTGGTGGTGGCGGCGATGGTGGGGGGTGGCGGCCGGGCATGGCGCAGCGCTGCGGTGGTGGGGGTGGCGGGGCGCGGGCAGGCGCGTGGCGCTGGCTGGCGCGAGGCAGACGGCGAAGTCAGGGCGGACGCGGCGCGGACGTGAGAGTGACGTGGGGTCGGGCGGCGCTGGCAAAGCGGTCGGTGCCGGGCAGCACGCCGCCGAGTCTGGCGTGTGTGTGTGACGAGAGAGGAGGGGGTGAGTGGGAAACGGATAAGTCCTCACGGATAAAGCTTTACCGTGGGCCAAACAGGCAGGCACTCGCAGTAAAGTGCTATTCATAGGGCCTTTACCGAGCCGCGACTCGGCCCCTCGGAAAAAAAGTTTTTTAATTTTGGCATCCAAAATTTTGGATAAGTTGATATTTCAAATTTTGCCGGGGTCATTACAGGCCCTCGGTCATTTTTTGTTTACCGGGGTCTTTTGCGGAGGACCCTCTATAAAAGCAGCCGAGAGCCACGCTTATGGCCCTCGGTAAAATAACCTCTTTTTTTTTGGGAATTTGGCATCCAAATTTTTGTGTGTACTTCCTACAATGCCCAATAGTTCATGTCCACATTTGAGATTTTTTAATACTCTTTACTATATATCTTGATTTTATTTCTTCTAAAAAAATCTCAAATTTAGACATGAACTATGAGGCATTGTAGGAAGTACACACAAAAAATTTGATGCCAAATTCCAAAAAAAGGTTATTTTACGAGGGCCAAAAGCAGGGCTCTCGGCTAAAACTTTTACCAAGGGTCCCGCAAAAGACCCTCGGTAAAGTGATCAAAGCTCTACCGAGGGCCTGCAATGACCCTCGCAAAATTTGAAATATTTGAGAACGTTTCTCCATAAATTCGATTCCAAAATTAAAAAAAAATGAGGGCCTTTACCGAGAGTCCCGCAGGATCACGCCGGTGAAGTCCCTATCGACAGACTTTATCGAAAGTGCCTCACGCCGACGCCGATAAAGAACCTAACCACAGCACTTATCCGATTCCCCTCGCTCCCTCCCTCTCTCTCACACACACTCGGCCACGCCGATCTCTCTCACTCAAACTCACCGGCCGCCGCCGGCCGCCGCCCGTCCTCCCCGTCCCACCCCACCGTCACGCCAAAAGACCATTCCCCACTGACCACCACGACCCCCCCACCGCCACCCCACGGCCGCCCGGCGGCCGCCCACCTCCCCGCCCCATGCCACCGCCCGGTCCGGCCCACAAGACGCCGACCGCTAGCTCCACCGCCCCACCCGCCCAAGGCCCCCCTGCCCCCGCCCACACCACCCCCGGCCCCGCCCGCCGCCCCCACCCGCCACCACCGCCTCCAGAAGCACCCGCGGCACCCCGCCGCCCGGCGAAGGAGGCCCGCCGACCCTCGGCCACGGATCCAGCCCGCCCCACCTCTCCGACGCGCTGATCCTGCCCGCCCGTGTTGACACCTCTTAAGCTCTATTTTTATGTCTCAATTAAACATATAATAAGGGAATAAAATGAATAAAAGCATAGAATAGGTATTTTACTAACAACAGTTCCACAAGTTTTGGTGATTTATATCTTTTTCGGGGGACTTAACAGTAAATGCCGGAAAACTCGAGAGAAAACCTCCCAAATAATAAGAAGATTTACCACCGGTGCATTTCGATCCAAAAAGTGAACTAAAACATTCTAGAAGACACCGTAAGACACCGGGAGGAGACACGACATTCCTACCCCACTTGTGGCCGGGCGGCCGCGGATTAGGCGGCCGCCGGGGACCACATGTCACCTCATCTTGTTAGGGTCGGTTTCAAACCGACTTTGAGGTTGTATCTACACCGCTATTGAAGGTCGGTTTGATCCAAGGGTCGCGATTCATCGGCCACGACTATATAAGGATGATCCTACCTCCGCCCTTAGGCATGAAAATCATTATTCATCATACTCAACTCGATCATAGCTAGAGCCATACCTCTCTAATTAGAAGAGCTTAGATCAAGTTGAGAGAGATTAGTAGAAAGTTGAGAGATAGATCAAAGAACTTAATTAGAGTTCTAGATCTGTTCTTAAGAGATAAAGAGTAGAGTAGAGGAGAAGAAGGGAAGTACGGACTGCTGACTCCTCTACGCTTGTACCTCTCGATCAAAGGCTTCATTGCACTTGATCTTGAGAGTTCTTTTGGTGGATCAACCTTATATTTGAGTAAGATCACTTGACTTTATTTCTTTCGGTTTTATGACTCATTAGAGTACTTTGATTCTTGTCGCTCTTGAATTGAAGTTGTTATTCTTAGTGAAAAACGTGGTGTTTGGGCTAGATAACTCATAAATACACCCTACATTCCGTGAGTGTGGTAGTTCGTGGTAGTGAGTGACAGTACCATTGATTCCTTTTTATTCCATCTCCCGTTGGATAGGACTAGTAGGAACCAGTTGCTGGGAGAATAGTAAGTTTTGACCTTACTTTCTCTTGAGTGCATCCCCATTAAGAAATATCTTCAAGCCTTACAAGGATATAAACTAGACAACCATAGAAATCTTCTCACATTTTATCTAAACTCCGCCCTTCCTATTATCTTAGGGGTTTAGTTTTGTCTCATTACCCTCACACCATTCTCCTTGTGGATTCGATATTTAAAACCCTCTCCCCGGGTGAAGTGCTCATCGTATCTGTTCGCTACGCACTATACAAATTATAAATAATTCTCAGAGGATAACTTTTACCAACAAGCATTTAAAGGCGCGCCGCTGTCGGGGAGAACGGTTTGTTGATCACGTGAGCTAAACTAAATCTTGTATCATATCATTAGTATAGATTTTTCTTTTTATCTTTTTAAAATCACTATCCAAATGGATACTACCCCTCTTTACAAATACTTGGCACCCAACGGGCAAGCTTGTAAACCTATGCTATCATCTAAACCTATTCAAGCTGGTTCTTATGAGTTTCGCCCTAGGTTGATAGAGATGGTCCAAAACCATACATTCTCGGAGAACTAGACGAAAAACCCTTTCCTTCATCTTCAAACTTTTGAGGAGACATGTAAATGCCTCCATATTGAAGGCATGTCCCCTCAAACTATCCGTTGGGACGCTCTTTCCATTCTCTTTGAAAGGAAAAGCTCACCGATGGTACAATAGAAATAAAGAGAGAATGGGTGGCGACCGGGAAACTTGCTTAAATGAATTCCCGTGCGCATTTCTTTCCCATGTCCAAACTAGTCAACTTTAGGCTCTCGATCCTATCCTCCAAACGTAAAGGATAATGAATCTCCGAGTACCTACTAGAGTGTTTTTGATCTTCTTACCAAATCTGGACCTAATCTAGCCATACCCAGGACCATGTTCTAATTCAACATTTCTATATTGGTCTGAATAGAAAATCTAGAAAATATTTGAACACCTCTCGCAATGGATCTTTCATTCACCTTTCAATCCCCTCAATGCAAAGCTATCTTAAATAAAATAGTGGAAAACAAGGAGGATGATCCAACTTCAGGGAAATACTTAAAAATAAAAAGAAATTATAGAAAAAGAAGAAGAATTAGCTAAACCCAATTCTATTTCAAATTCCTTACAAATTCCGGCTAATTCGTAACCTTTAGATTTAAAAGAACCGTGAGGTCACTTCGATCTCGACTTCTTACTCGATATTGAGGATGATCTCTTTACGATTATGGAAACACCTCGAGATATCACTCAAAATATCGAAGGCTAAAACATCACAATCTTATCCTTCGACCCTTCTCGATTTAAAACATTTAAAAAGGAACTACAGAAGAGCTTGTCTCAATCATAAGTAGCTTAATGAACGTAAGAATCGAGCTTTCCTCCCATGTAATCCGTTTGGATTCATCTTACGTACCTATTCGCTGCCAAATTGAAAAAGACCCTTTTCGATGCTCTTTACAATCCTATTGTGGGAATAAATATCATGGCATTATCTTTTGCTAATAAACTTCTCAAAAATATGCCATTGAGTCCCACTACAAAATTATTATTAAGCCCTTCGGACAAATTGTCCAAAGTTCAGGAATTCTTTATGTTCTACCAATCAAGGTTAATAACACCATGGTTCATCTTAGCTTCTATATCTTTGATATCATGGAGTTTGACCTACTAATAGGACAACCAATAGAAAGGCTTACTTTCAAAGGACAACCCTAGAATTAGACGTTCAGCTAGACAAAGATCTTAAATTTTCATTACCTATAGTCCAAGCCATTCATGCTAAAATCGAGTCTTGTCCGTAACTGTAGATCCTATGGAGGAAGTTAAAGAGGCCAATCGTAGAATATTTTGTGGAGTCTAATCAAGAGGACGATTCAGAGTTCTTTATTGAAGAAGAGGAGGAAAATCCTACTACTTCGTAACCTCTAGATGAATTTGAGAACCCACCTAGACCTCCTATTGAACTTAAACCTTTACCACCGGGCCTCACTTATGCTTTCCTAAATCAAGATCCGAGTCTCCTCGTGAATCATAAATGATAAATTAACTCCGCAATGACTCTCAGCCGATATCCGTCCTAGAAAAACATCGCCAAATTTTAGGCTATGCACTAGATGACTTAAAAGGAATTAGTCCCCGCTCTCTGCACTCATCGTATTCCTACAGATCCGGATATACCCCCCATCTATAGAACCTCAACGTAGACTTAATAATGCGATGAGAGATGTAGTTAAGAAGGAAGTTCCTTAAGTTGTTACACGCCGGGATTATATATCCTGTGCCACATAGTGAGTGGGTAAGCCCTGTACAAGTTGTGCCTAAGAAAGGAGGCATGACAGTTTGTTAAAAATGATAAAAATGAATTAATTCCTCAAAGAACTCATTACGGGATGGAGAATGTGCATAGATTATAGAAAATTAAACAAGGCTACAAAGAAGGATCACTTTCCATTGCCTTTCATTGATGAGATGTTAGAGCGATTGGCAAAACATTCTTACTTTTGTTTCCTTGATGGATATTCCGATACCACCAAATTCCCATCCATCCCAATGATCAAAAAACAAAACCACTTTTACATGCCCATATGGAACTTATGCTTATAGAAGAATGTCTTTTGGGTTATGTAATGCACCGCTTCTTTTCAAAGATGTATGATGTCTATATTTTCTGAAATGATTGAAGAAATTATGGAAGTTTTCATGGATGATTTTTCTGTTTATGGAAAAACTTTTGATGATTGTCTAGAAAACTTAGACAGGGTTTTGCAAAGATGTGAGGAAAAAGCACTTAGTCCTCAATTGGGAAAAAATGTCATTTTATGGTTAGAGAAGGGATAGTGCTTGGTCATCTTATTTCAGAAAGGGAATAGAGGTAGATAAAGCAAAAATAGAAGTTATAGAACAATTACCTCCCCCTCGTGAATATTAAAGGGATACGAAGTTTTCTAGGCCATGCCGGTTTCTATCATAGATTTATAAAAAAAGATTTTTCACATATTGCTAGACCACTTACCAAATTTTGTTAGCCAAGGATGCTCCCATTGTTTTTGATGATGCTTGTCTAAAAGCTTTTGAAACTTTTAAAAGGCTCTTGTTTCTACACCAATAATCCAACCCCCGATTGGTCTTTGCCTTTGAAATTATGTGTGATGCCAAGACTATGCTTTGGGGGCTGTTAGGGCAAACTAAAGACAAGAAACATCATGCTATATTGCTTATGCTAGTAAAACTTTGACTGGACCACAACTCAATTATGCTACCACTGAAAAAGAGTTGCTAGCAATTGTTTTATGCTATAGATAAGTTCAGATCTTATTTGGTAGGAGCTAAAGTAATTGTTTATACCGATCATGCCGCTTTAAAAATACTTGCTCACCAAGAAAGATGCTAAACCTCGTTTGATAAGATGGATTTTGTTACTCCAAGAGTTTGATTTAGAAATTAAAGATAAGAAAGGAGTAGAGAATTCTGTTGCTGATCATTTGTCAAGAATGCACTTTGAAAAACCAAATGAATTACCTATTAATGACTCACTCGGGATCGATATGTTTTATCGATTAACCCATACCGATCCCCTCGTATGCATCTTGTTAATTTTATGGTTGCAGGATATGTAGCACCAAAAAGTATAAGAAGAAACTTATATATGAAAGTCGCCACCACTTATGGGATGAGCCATACCTCTTCGAGTATGCTCTCGATGGGCTACTCGTAAGATGTGTGCCAATAGAAGAAGGATTGCAGATTATTGAAAGATGTCACTCATCACCATATGGAGGTCATTATGGGGCATTCGTAACACATGCAAAGATTTGGCAAGCAGGATTTTTCTCGGCCAAACATGTATCAAGACACAAAAGATTTCATCCAAGATGTGGAGCTTGTCGAGGCACGAAATATCAATACAAGAGATGCTATTCCTCTAACAACCAATCTCCGATAGAGCTCTTTGATGTCCGGGAATTGATTACATGGGACCATTCCCAAAAATCCGAAATTATGAACATATCTTAGTAGCAAAGGGATTACGTTTCAAAATGGGTTGAAGCTTTGCCATGCAAAACAAAATAGATGGTAGAAGTTCAATAAAGATGTTTGAAGAGACTATATTTCCAAGGTTTGGAGTACCTCGAATGGTAATCGCGACGGAGGAAGCCATTTCATTGATAGAAAATTCTAACAATATTTGTTGAAACGCGGAGTTCGTCACAATGTTGCTACAAACTTACCACCCTCAAACAAGTGGACAAACAAAGACTTCAAATAAACAAATCAAGAACATCTTATAGAAAAACAAATTGAAGAAATGGGAATCAAGTGGAAGGATAGACTTCGGAAGCACTATGGGCATACAGACAGCCTACAAGACACCAATTGAATGACACCTTATCAACTTGTCTACGGCAAAAACTTGTCATTTGCCTATAGAGTTAGAGTTCAAAAAGCTCACCGGGCAATCAAGAGATGGAATATGGATCTTGACGCCGCAGAGTTCAAAGGAAGATGCAATTATCGAATTAGAGGAATGGAGAGAGAAAGCTTATCATAATGCTAAGATCTACAAAGAAAGAATAAAGAGATGGCATGACAAGAAGATAAAGATAAAGACTTTCACCCCCGAGATCAGGTATTACTTTTTAATTCCGTGGTAAGATTATTCGCATGGAAAACTTCGAGTAAGTGGGAAGGACCTTTCAAGGTAGTAAATTCATCATCACATGGAGCAATCACTCCAAGACTCTGAAGGTAAGTTATTCAAGGTAAATGGCCAACGCCTTAAAATTTTCTATGAGCCCGATAAGCCCGATGAATTAAATGAAATAGATGAAATAGATTTTTTGTGGTTATTCCATAGCCATATGATTTAATTTACGTAGGATTTATTTTTATGGGCCAAAAGTAAAGGCATTACAACTAGAATAGGGATATTAGACCGTGGGAAAAGGGCAACACGTAGTGCAACCAGGCCACCGCGTCGGCCTGAATAGACCTCGGGCGCCCGCCACCGTAGCCTCCTCTCTCTTTCCATTTTTGTTCCCAGAATACTCTAGAACTTGCCCATTGTAATGATGAACATTCTAGAGTCATTTATGTAGGAAAGTATTGC
The DNA here is from genome assembly GCA_015847255.1 of Hyparrhenia diplandra. Taxonomy (NCBI): domain Eukaryota; kingdom Viridiplantae; phylum Streptophyta; class Magnoliopsida; order Poales; family Poaceae; genus Hyparrhenia; species Hyparrhenia diplandra. Next base: position 14,689 of record JADLZK010002015.1, on the reverse strand, counting down.
GAACCTTTCCATCCTATTCCAGACACCTCTGCCTATATAAACGAGCCCCATTGATCATTTAATCTTATCTTATTCATCATTCGTAAAAACCGACGACCAGCACCACAAAAAGTAGCCATGAAGAACACCCAAAACTCGCGATGGTGGTTTATGACCCGCCATGGCAGCAGCTACTTCATCCACTCCACCTCCATCAACTTCCACCGCCATAGTTCCATACGAGCCAAAGCCTCTAGCTGTTATCAACCCACCATCGCCCCGATCCTAAGCCAACACGTAGTCACTCTATGCAAGAAGCTTACTTGCTGCACGTCATGAGGCAGCCATGAAGAAGAAGGTTCCAGTTCCCAAAGGCACCAAGCTCAGCGCTCCAGGATGCAATGAGAAGATTGCCAACGTCCAGTGGGACAAATTTGGCAACATAAGAAAGAGTAGCTACACTGACTCCCGTCTTGTTCTTGATGGAGTACGTGCTACCCCGATCAAGTTCGCTTCATTCAAAATTCAGAAGCCGCAGAGCTGATGCCAAAGCCGGGGAGGATGACGATGGCGTAACTCCGTGCCGAGCACTTTCATCATGAAAAATTTTCTCACCACCGAAAGCACGCAAATTGGAGCCACACCACTAGACGCTTTAGACGCTTATAGAAAAGGATAATGCAAATAAGCTAGTCAAGCGATGGGAGTTCTTGAGCGCCTTTATGAATAGACTTACCGAGAATATGTAAGATGCTCGAGATTATAAGAGCACTCATCGTGTCAAGTCGCTTATCGAGTCAGGCTTATTTTGAGTTAAATTAGTTTCGAGTCGGGTTTTTATCTATCGTCCGAAGTCAAATTTTGTGAGTCAATAATTAGTTTGGTTTGAATAAATAAAGAGTGCTTTTGTTTTAATAATTGTTGATCTATTATCTCAGCTTTATTTTCTATATTTTTGTATATGTTTTCTTTGTCTCCACCATGTTTTTGGATAAAGGATAATAAAGGATAGTGTGGGGAGACAAGATTTAACGTCAAGAACAAATCTAAACTGAACCCAAAAAAAAAAAAAAAGAAGCAAAACAATGTACATAGAACGAAGATCCAACACGACAAAGTTCGTGTCAAGGAGCAAAGTGAGAGCTCGCGGCCGCCAGAGCAATTCACAAATGCCGTCGCCAGGTCATGTCCTCCCTCGTCCCTCAAATTTTTCCGACTCTCGGTTTGATCTCCTAACTTTGCTTTGATTTATATTTTGGCTTCGCTTTTATCGGCTTCGAACCTTTTACTGATATGCTAAATAATAAAGAGAATAAAATAAATTGATATGCTTTGTTCAAAGTTAGATTCACATAATTCTTTTCATGGTTAGATCAATTGTTGTTAAGAAAATAATTTGTTAAAAATCCCAAGTTGCTTAAAGTTGTTGTGAAATTTGAGATAGAAGATTGATGAGAACTTAATTCTTGATATCTTTTTCTGGCCGGAGAATTTATTTCAAAAATATTAAATTAATAGCTTTACTTCATCTTTGTGGTAATTATTATATCCTACTAAAGCCATGCTTGCTATGAGTATTAAAAAACCAGCAATAAGCTATTTACTTTGTGTTGAGCTTTGTCAAATTCTCGTGACCCAAGTGGAGAGACTTGTCATGCTCTAAAGATCAAGATCACATACACTTATTGTTTTTATAAAATATTTATATGCTCCAATTTTTTATCTCTAAATTCAATAAATTATTTTTGTGAAGCAAGGCATGGGCTATGCAAAAATAGTATGTAAAAAAAAAGAGAGAAAAAAAAAATAAATAAATAAAGATGAAAAATGGACAAGTGTCCGAGGGTGAGTAGAACCCACATCTTTAAAGAGAGGAAATAAAAGACAAAAGTCTCAAAGCAGCAGAGCCCACCTCTCTAAAAGAAAAATAAAGATAGCCCATGATCTTGTTTGCAAAAATATTTATTTCAAAAAAGAGAGAAGTTTACAAGAGCATAGTAGAATTAGCACACACATGCACATCTTGATCTAAGAGGATGTCTCTACTTGATCCATCTTTGACATCGCAAATATATGCAAGGTAAGTATGCTACATCCTTGACAAACCTAAAACTCTAGATACAGACTTTTATTAGAAGAAGGATGTGTGCTTTGTGAGGATTCAAAAAAAATACTACATATATTTATTGAGAGATTTGAGAGTATCACGAAGAAAGAAGTAAGCTATGTTTCTTTTCAAAAATCATTGTAAAAACTCCAGCTTGAATTGATTGAAAGGATAAGGTACTCTATTTCAACTATCTTGTTTCTCAACTACTTAAAGTTCTAGGTAAAATTAGTAAAAATATAAATATGACCATGAGATTGTTTTATGTTTGATATCTTGACTTACAACTTTTGTTATAACCATCCTTTTATCGAGATGAGTAAAAGAATAAGTGTGGGGAGCTTGTTGACACCTCTTAAGCTCTATTTTTATGTCTCAATTAAACATATAATAAGGGAATAAAATGAATAAAAAGCATAGAATAGGTATTTTACTAACACGCTCCACAAGTTTTGGTGATTTATATCTTTTTAGGGACTTAATGTAAATGCCTAAAAACTCGAGAAAACCTCCCAAATAATAAGAAGATTTACCACTGGTGCATTTCGATCCAAAAAAGTGAACTAAAACATTCTAGAAGACACCAGAAAAGGAGACTGACATTCCACCCTGGCCCACCGTGACCGGCGGCCGCCGCTGATAGGATAGGCCGCCTCCGTCCAAAGGACCCACATGTCAGCCTCATCTTTTTAGGTCGGTTTCAAACCGACTTTGAGGTTGTATCTACACCGTATTGAAGGTCGGTTTGATCCAAGGGTCGTCGAGATTCATCGGCCACGACTATATAAGGATGATCCCTACCTCCGCCTTAGGCATGAAAAATCATTATTCATCATACTCAACTCGATCATAGCTAGAGCCATACCTCTCTAATTAGAAGACTTAGATCAAGTTGAGAGAGATTAGTAGAAAGTTGAGAGATAGATCAAAGAACTTAATTAGAGTTCTAGATCTGTTCTTGAGAGATAAAAGAGTAGAGTAGAGGAGAAGAAGGGAAGTACCGGATCTATCGGTGACTCCTCTACGCTTTGTACCTCTGATCAAAGGCTTCATTGCACTTGATCTTGAGAGTTCTTTTGGTGGATCAACCTTATATTTGAGTAAGATCACTTGACTTTATTTCTTTCGGTTTATGACTCATTAGAGTACTTTGATTCTTGTCGCCTTGAATTGAAGTTGTTATTCTTAGTGCAAACGTGGTGTTTGGGCTAGATAACTCATAAATACACCCTACCTTCCTGAGTGTGGTAGTTCGTGGTAGTGACAAGTACCATTGATTCCTTTTATTCCATCTCCCGCTGGATAGGACTAGTAGGAAACCAGCTTGCCGGGAGAATAGTAAGTTTTGACCTTACTTTCTCTTGAGTGCATCCCCATTAAGAAATATCTTCAAGCCTTACAAGGATATAAACTAGACAACCATAGAAATCTTCTCACATTTTATCCGAACTCCAGCTTCCTTCCTATTATCTTAGGGGTTTAGTTTTGTCTCATTACCCTCACACCATTCTCCTTGTGGATTCGATATTTAAAACCCTCTCCCGGGTGAAGTGCTCATCGTGACTACTCGCTTGCGCACTATACAAATTATAAATAATTCTTGTTGGATAACTTTTACCAACACCCTCGCCGGAGGCCTCCCTCGCCCCCACCACCACGCCGGCCTCAATGTGCCGGCCGGCCGGCCCGCGCCACGCCGGGCCGCCCCTCGCTTCATCGCAACCGGAAGGAGAGGAGGAGGAGGTCAAAGGAGGGGAGAAGGACAATAGGGGAGAACCGGAGGAGAAGGGGAAAAGAAGGGACGAAGCACCCACCCCACGCCGCAACACGCCGCACGTGCGTGCCGTGCCTCTACCCCCAACAAAGCCACCCACCGAGGAGTGCTAGCCCGCCCTCGACGATGACCACCCACGCTTAGGTATGCATGGTTGTGCTCGTGTGGTGGTGATGGTTGTGGTTGTGGTCGTGCTCGTGGCGGCGGCAGTGGTCGTAGATGTCATGGACTATGTTTATATGAATGTGATTTGAATGCATATATTGCAAGTGTGGTTGTCGGCCATTGTGTCATACATTTTTGTAGGTTTTGGAAAACCTCCCTATGCAGGGAGGTTCTCCGCCGAAATTTTGAAGTAACCCCCATGTTTCTTTTTTAGAAGAGCCCCCCGAGCCAAGCCAGAGTGCCTCTGTGACCCTACCAATCTCCCTTGGTGCCACCGTAGGTATAAATAACCCCTCTTCCCTGTCCCATGTTCCCGTATTGGTGTAAATCATTGGTATTTATTAAGTGCTAAAAGAATATGAAGGATTCCGTGTGCGCCATTTAACACCTACCATTGCAGGCTTTTCCCTGATGAGTATTCTAGAGTAATGTATCCACGGGGGGAAGCTGCTGGCTAAAGAATCTAATAACTCACAATCATGTATCTACTAACTTTGCAAACCACTATGCTAAAGTGAGGAGGGTAAATGATAGATGATATGAGTTATGAACACTATAAATCACACAAGAGAATTTCTAATGAAAATGTGTAGTAGCAAGTTGAGAGCACAAATGGAGAGATCTAGGTTTCTATGTACTTCTCTATTACTTAGGTTCTATGATAGCAATCATACCAAAAACACTTTGGACATCGTAACACTAGCCACGTAAAGGGATGAGAAGGGGGGCTAGGAAGCTCGACAAGGTCCTACAAACACCAACCCAACGTGGTGGAATACGCCACCATCGTGGCTGCCACCACTTGGGGCTACCACATACAACTGGGATTGGGTGTAATCTCGTGTAACCTCTAGTCTAGACACCATGTCTACACTATTAATTACTGCTCTAATCTCATGAAAACTAGAGCACTTGATGTGAGCTGAGATCCCATGCAAAGGCATAACAACTATGCTAACCAATTATATGAAAGACATGAAAGTAATAGAGAAGATAAATATATAAATTATAATATCTTACAAAGGAAGGATACAAGACATACCAAACTCTGAGATTCCTCAGAATCGGAGCATAGCTCCGCTCTTCCTAACTCCCCTAGTTGCTAATCTACTACATTGGAGAGTCTAGCCCTAATTCTAGTGGAGAGGTTGTCCTCACATTGGGACACCTCGATGACCAAATCAGGTCGAGATAATGAATGGAATGAATTAGGTTTATATATATTTATGTTAGTCCATGAAAAATAAGAAGTCGTCAAAAAATAGAACTACGCCGTATGATATATAAAATGCAAACATCCATTGGAAAAGAACATGATACTTTTATTATATATAGATAGAAAGAAGACAAAAAAAACATAACTACAATATCCGGATTACATATATGATAACAAAAGACCTTGAAAAAATTTACATATGTGGTAACAAAGACCTTTCCACGAATAGATCAATGTTTATCATCAAAGTGTCTGAGACACATTTAAAATAAAAAATGCCGAGAAGGTTATGTGATTCTTGGAGATGAAATGCGATGGGATTTTGAAGGCCCATAGGTGCGGATTGAGGTCCCATCGGTTGCTCTATGAGGGTTTCTTGTGCTTTCGATCTAACAAGGAGGGGCATGACTCAATTACAATTAATCCACGAAAGGCGGAGGAGACATGCCAAGCAAATTTTTCTTTGCTTTCCGGTAAGTTGTGGTTTTAGTCAAAGGCGACATGCATAGGCATCTGCGGGAGAAGATCATGTCAATCTATGCAAATCTCTTTTTGATCACCAAGGAGATTTTCATGGATTGAAGGAATTTTATAGATAGCTATGATCTTCTCGGAGGATGCCATGTCTCTCATGGACATGTAAAATCTAAACTGTCCACTCTCTCAAGCACACGGAGAACCGGATGGCTCCGTGTGAATCTCTGGCGAGTTCTAACCCCAACCGGTATTTTGCTCAATCTTTTAGTAAAGACTCTTCTAGAACCTCTTGTGTGAACCATTTTTGGTGGCCTAAGATGCGCCAAGAATGATATGCATGCGTGGGGCTTTCTCCCATAGATAGGCCATAGATATGGCAATGGAAGTAAAAGAATCGAGGGAAGAAGAGCGGGCAAAGTATCTAGAAGGGACCAAAGGCTGATTTGCAAAACCAAGGGCCTTGTAGCCGTTTTTATAGGCCAAATGCGTGGTATGTTAGTGGCCGTGGTAATGGCCCGATCCTTCTTAGGTTTTCCATGCACCCCGGCGGTGATATGAGCGATCCTTTGCGGATAATTAGCACCGGCATAAACCAAGCAACCGTGGTCGTGGTACGGAGGAACGTGGCGGCGGTGCTCCTACCTGCAATGGCGCAGTGGTTGGGCCGTCATGGCGTACTCTTGTTCACCCATTGACAATGCAAAACAACGCCGGTTCTCGGTTTTAACCGGCGGTGATACTCCATAACCTTTTTACCCGGCGTAGTGACCACGGCGGTGATATATGTGATCACTACGGTTACGAAAGTGCACCCGACAATGTTATTGCTTGACATTGATATAACTCATCGTCTCACGGCGGTAGGGAGCCACGACCTTTTCTCATCGGAGCCGGAGACAACTGTCGGTTTATTTAAGTGGAACGTGTAGTGAATACTAAGAGCAACCGCGATTCTCAAAATTTTGCGGCCGTGGCGTATCTGGCCATGACCTATTCTTGAACACTACGGCGACCTATCGCGTATCTAAAATGAAAATTTATAATCACGAGGTAATCGCGTGGTAGCAAATGGGGTTAGTTGAACTCTCAATGCATTTGAGATAAAATTAATGATTTCAATAAATCAATTTTTTACAGGATATAACTATTTGTTTCACCGTTTTGTTAATCGCGCAGCCGGTTCAAGTGTGGGCTGAGCGGTGATCCAATGAAAAGATGGAGACTGGTTAATAGATCCGCCGTGGAAGCGTCGCCAACCTGAAAGTGCGATCGCATAGCCGTATGTGAGCGAGGAAAGCGGTGGTGCCGCTGAGTGATACGTCGCGGGTCGCCGGCGATTCGGTGGGAATTCCAAGCGGTTGCTGTTGATGCCGCGGTTTGATGCGTGTGAGGTCGGCGGCGCTAACTCAACTATTTAAGCACACACTCACGATCATAGGCGTTCATCCTTTCCGGGTTTCTCAATCCGGCCACATTCTCTTTGCAATCATGGCTTCCATGCGGTACTTTTCCGGGTTCGGGGGATCCAACAAAGCGCGGGGGGGGAGGATGGAAGCGGAGGGCAAGGGCAAGGATCCGGTGGTGGAAGGCGCGTGACGACCCACGGGCGGTCGGCAACGACTTACGACTCCTAAATCCCGCCCTCTCTAAGCGGGACGCGGAGATTCGACCTACTCGGCTATAGGAGGCGCCAATTCTAATCCAACCGCCGCCGAGGAGATAATCGAAGAGGATTTCACCCTTGATGCGTCTCGGCCTGCTTCAGAAAGGCGAAGGAGGCGTGGGGACGGCCATGGTCTTCTTCCAAAGGTGGAGCCACCTCTGGAAGAAAAGATCAACTTCCTCGCCCTCAAAATTAGATGAGTTGGTGTTGGTATTTGTTAAGTGCGAAAAGAATATGAAAGGTTCCATAGCGCACAAAATATCATTGTAGCTTTTTCCTCAGGAATTCATTCTAATATAGTATCCACCGGGGAAGCTTTGTCTAAAAGAATTTAATAAGTCACAATCATGCATCTACTAACTTGTAAACCACTAGACTAAAAGTGAGGGGTAAATTATATGATAGAGTTATGGAGAATACCACAACAAAAGAGAATTCTTATGATAAATGCATAGCAAGCAAGTTGAGAGGATAGTGGGAGATCAAGGTTCCTATGTACTTCTCTATTACTTAGGTTCTATGATAGCAATCATACTAATGCACTTTAGACAACGAGATCCTTTCAACTCTCGAAAAATTTGGGAAGAAAAGGTAGTTGGGAGAAGGCTGCCAAAAGCTCTATGAAACACCAACCCATACATGGTGGACTACATGACAGGCAATTTTGTCACCCACGGGCTACCACAACTATCCGTAGGTTTGGGCACAACCTCGGGTAACCTATAGCCTAGACACCATGTCTATACTACTCGATTACTACTCAAAGCCACCATGAATAACTAGAGTCCTCAATGCAGCGGAGATCCCATGCAATAATATAACAACTATACTTAACCATATATGAAAGACATGGAAGTGAATAGATAAGATAAGTATATAAATCATAAGTCTTCAAAGAAAGGATACAAGACATACCAAACTCGGCCGACTCCACTCTCCCCTAACTCTCTAGTTGCTAATCTGGCATACATTGAAAGTCTAGCCCTAATTCTACGGTGGAGAGGTTGTCGCACATTGGGACACCTCATTGACCAACGGAATCAAAATATGAGTGGGGAATGAATTAGGGTTTCACCACAGGAATTAAATTGGTGCGCTTATATAGCCCTTGGCGATGAATAAGGACCCTTGGATCAAACCGACCTTGAAAAGCGGCGACATAGATACAATCTCAATAATGGGTGGTAAACGCCATAGAAATCGAGGCTGGCGGTGGGACCAGACTGGCGACCACCGGGAATTTGTGTCTGGTGTAATCTCCCTTCCTCACGGTGTCTTACGGTGTCTTCTAGAATGTTTTGGATTCACTTTTAGGATTGGGTTGCCTCCGCGGTCCAAAGTCTTCTCATGGCTATCGGGATGCAAGCTCTTGAGGGCTTTTCCCACACTTTTTATCACATTTAGTTTCCATGTAAAGGTATAAATCATCAAAAGCTTTCATTGGAATTATGTTAGTAAAACCTCTAGTCTATGTTGATATTCATTTTATGCCTTATTTTATGTTTAGTTGTCTATTAATATTATACTTCGAGGGTGTCAACAAGTTCCCCAAGCTTACCCTTTTCTAGTCCTTAGCAAAGCCAAACTTAGCAATGGATCGAGGAAGTTGCTTTCCTGCGCTTTCACACCTCAAAGTACACTTGCTTTCAGCAAAATTTCTCCTCTATCACTATGTAAAAAGGCACATAATCGCGGTGAGCCCGAGAGGCGTTGCTGCTAATAGCTTGGCGTCGTATTGTGACGACACCTACTTGGCGCGCGGTCTCAACGGCGTCGATAATAAATATACGCTAGTCCCACAAGACCAAAAGCAGCGTCACGTAATAGAAGGTCATTATAGACTGCGTGTTCATCGTCTTGGCGCACTGTTTTTGTTCTGACGCAGCGTTTTGGATTTGGATTTTAGACGCGGGCGGCTAGGGGAAACGTTTTTAAAACGGGTGTCGCAAAATTCAATGTATCACCGGAACAGCGTTTAATCCGCGAAGCGCATTTTGAGGCGTCGTTGTGGATGCACAAACCCTAATTCAGGCGGCGTTTTGCTTTCGGACACCTTTGTATGCCGTCCCGTTACCGTTCACGAGTATTACGAGGCGTCGTGGATTCCTGAAGACTTTAGTGGTGAGAACCGTGTCCAAGGTGTTGCTTGACACGAGTCTGAGGCGCGTGCGCCGGATACGGCGCTTGGAACATACAAGGGGTGCATGCGGCCACGTAAATTAAAGTTACGTTTATTTTGGGCGAATGCGATGTTAGCGGTAATACGTACGTAGCCGCCACTACCGGCCAGTTTATTTTTTGCGAGTTGTGTTAGCGTGATGTCTATGCATATGCGTAACCACTGCAAGCCATGGCGTATATTTCCGAGGCAGATGTGTTAGCGGTGTTTGTACGCATGTTGCGAAAAGCCACTACCGTGGCAGCGGTAATTCTGCAGTGTGTGTGTAGTCTCACGGATATATGCTGTCTTTGTTTCTTTGCGTATGTGCGGACGCGTACGTAGCGAGGCGGCTTGACGAGAGGAATGCGGCGTGCTACGGGTATGCAGCGTGTCACCGAGTCGATCGCATTCTAACTGCCCGTGAGTCGGCGAGTCAATGCGTGGTGTGTCACGGCGTTGCGGACACATGTCAATGGCGAGGCCTTCGGCGAGGTGCAGCGCTTGTATTTGTCACCGAGTCTTCGATGCGAGATCACGCTGAGAGGCGATGGATGTTGACAGCGTCACGTACCCAGGCCCGATTTGTTTGGGCACGCATCCGGTTTTGAGCGGACCTCAGCTTGCCGCTCGGCGAAGCCGGCCTTCCTTTTGGGCACGAATTTGGACACGCATGTTAACCCCGTTCTCTTGTGGTACAGGTTGGGCGTTTTTTTTAGTTCGTAGGCTATAACCTTTGCCGACATAATACACTTCAACACCGTCTCTCTCTCACGGTGGTGGCGGCACGGGGTGGGAGGCGTGGGCTACGATACGCGGGGCTGACGGCTATATCTTGTTGATGATTGATTTTACTACGCTCATTTTGCTATATATTGTGGGGTGTTTACTTGGTGAAATATTTTTGGGTTGGAGGCTCTTGTAGCGCACCGTTTGTATTTAGTAATTAATATCCAACCACCATGGACTAAATAGGCTTCAAAAGATTAGTTATCTTCTTTGGAACTGCGGCGGGGCGATGAGGCTCAAGTTGGAAGTTGTTCCCTCGACGGATCACGGTATTTGGAGGATCTTACGTTCGGCGGTCTCAAACGGGAAACTAACGATAAATCCCGCGACATCTGGGGGCATGGTTCTCGGAATGGAGGCTAGGGCTCGCACCATACGTAGCACCAAAAAGCAATCTCAACGTTGAATCCAAGCGAGAGATCAGCGGTGCACAATACTGCTTGAGCATGCGGTTTTGAGGCTGCTGTTGGAGCTCCAAATTCTGCATCCTCCATGTGTGGAAGGATAGCCCGCAAAAATCTATTAGAGTCATCATACACAAACTCACAAAGAGCCGAGGCTTTTTACTGCCTTGCTTCATTTCATTGTATGCAATCCACAGCATCATACAAATTCAGCATTGGTAGCCTCCGGTTTTTGCGGTGCTTGTCCTCGAGTGTGGGGGACCTTCAGAATGAGCCCTTCCATTTCGAGTCTTGCTTCATTTGCCATGATAAAAGCTCAATCAGAACCGCCGAGAATGCATTGACAACACTAGCCTTCACACAACCAAAGTAATCACTACGGATGTGTACACAAAGAAATCGATTCCAAACCACAGCGAGTCATCTTGGCGGCAAAGTTTCAATAAACCATAAAGCTGCACTATCAGCGATGCGGCGAGTGCCCCGATAAACAAACAAGCTCGTCATTAGTCTTATGAAGTTAGCATCTCAATTTTTAAAATATGATGAAAAAGAAAAAGGCTGACTAAGCTAGGCGTTCACGAGTAGAAGTTCCATCCATTTTAAACTCACGGACAATGTACAAAAATCGACACAAAGAGTTTACAAAAATGTTGAGTCGTAATGCTCGGTCACACCACATGCATGCTCATAAAGATCAACAATACTCCTATCATGCATATCCACGATGTACGATGTCAGAGTAGAGCCATACAAGGCAAAAAATGTTACTTTTATGTCCTCAGAAGCTGACCTCTAGTTTTGATTTAAACTTGCTGTTCATCCACATATTGAGATGGCATTTGGCATGCTACATCCGAAATTCTATTTTCTCCCGAGAACTTTAGGAGATATACAACACATCATCCTCTTAGATATACAACATTATTAGCTTCGAACCCAGAGTGTGGAATAATAGAGCTGCGAGTAGGGCTCAAATAAAAATAAAAACTTCGAATGGCCCTTCCATTACGGTCTTGCCTTCATGCCCATCATAATAAAAGCTCAATCGGGCCGGACGGAGATGCATTGACAACACTAAGCGTTCACACAACCAAAGTAATCACTTACACTTCTATATAAATGGAATGGCTAGCACTTACACTAGGTGGATACATCATGGGGAACCATTGGAGGTTATACTATATGAAAATGAGGGGCCTTCGTGAAGAACCCGGACTAGTATCAATGATGATCTTTGCATGAGTGTGGATAGAAGAAGATGGCCATGATGATGGAATTTATGATATGGTGCACGAGAGAATTGTATGCGGTGAAGAGCGAAGGTAAAAGAAAAAGGTCTATGTTTTGCAATTATATTGGAAGAGATGAGCGGCAACTCAAAAGGCGATAAAGGGTGGCATCTCCAGCGATGAGGTGAGAGTTTTTCCTCCGACTTTTAGCCCGGTTTTTCTCTACGATAGAGTAGCCAATAAGATATGACTATGTGAGAGTTGCTAAACCATTACTTCCTAGCGAGCTTCATGTGTACAATTTAAAAATGATAGCATATCAAGAGTTTGCTAAACTAGTTTGCCATCCTTGGATTTTTGCAAATGACTTGGCTCAAACGAGAAGGTGAGTTCTTGAGCGGCCCATCGATGCGTACATGAGAACAGAACCGATGAGAAGAGGTAAAGGAAGGGTGCAAATATAATTTAGTTTCACTCTCGGGGGCTCTGATGCAAGTTTGCTAGAGTGGGAAGTTTGTAGATGCAGGATTGGTTTTAGTTAGTGGAAAAATGAAATGCGGCTTTGGGATTAGATTCGGCGTTTACGCCAAGAAGATGTGCCTTGACAGCGCTAGATCTGTTATGCTTCTTGCAGGACTCCCCATCCTTTTTATAATCTCCAGCGTGGGTCTTTGGGTTTTGTACCTAGGATCAATCATCGAGGAAAAAGGTATTTAAGGCGACAAAATTATTGAGCAATGTTGTACTGAAGCTAGATAACAAACCTTTTTAGAGCCATTCAAAAACCTTCAGGAAGGATAATGCACTTTACAATCTAGATTTCGGTGCTTGCAAGAAGATGTTAGCCGTAGCGGACCCAGGATCTGCAACCACCAAAAAGAAAAGAAGATGTGCTTCAGCTGACGAGACCCCGGTCTGCAACCACCAAAAAGAAAAACTTTTGTATTTCTTTGCTTCAAAAACCACATGAAAAAGGCATATCTAGGCTGCATGGATGTGATAAAAGAGGTGCACACCTTGAGGATGGAAGCGAGAAAGCCGAGGCGATCCGGTGTCGGACAGCTCTCTACTCTTGTTTGCTTGAGATGAGTTTGGAAAGTCGGAGCAGAGAGAAAGAGGTGAGAAAAGTACTACTAACTAGTACATTATGAGGAAGAGGTGTAGTATGGGAGAAGGAAGAGGCGAGAGGCTACTTGAGAAAAGCGCCCATAGTAGCACTATAATAAGGAATCGAGGAGGCAGCGTAGAGTGTTCGATCTCGGAACACCATGGTCCCACGCGGTTAATGTATGACTTTGTAACTTGTGTGCTATTTCGAAATTTCAAACATTGTTTGGAGTAATAGGACTATGGGAGAATTAGGAATTTGGCCACGAAAAAGTTTGTCCTACTCTATCCCAACTACCATCATTTGGGCCCACTTGTAATTTTATCTAAATATATCCATGTGATATCTTGTTTTGAAGAATTAGTGAAACAAATTTAATGAATTGTGTCGAATTTAATGCTCGATCACACACACTTAAGTACTCTATTATGCATATCACGATGTGCACAAGGTCAAAAGGTGAGAGACGGCACAAGGCAAAAATGTTGCTTTTATGTCCTTGACGGCGAACATTAGTTTGGTTTAGCTAGCTATGCATCCACATATTCAAAATCGCATTTGGCACGCCCTACATCCCAGAAATTCTATTTTCTCGAGAACTTTGGCGTTTGTAATAAAGAAGTTGACAAATTCCACATCTCTCTTCCTACCCTTGTAATCTACTCGAGTACGGTTTCTTAAGGTGGCTTTGAAGACAATCAAGATATATGTTTTTGTATCGGTATTTTTAAAATCTCGTGATCCAGATAAGCGGGGAATATGGGATATGGGAAATTTATCGGTGATACAAAAACTTTCGGGGACCAAATTTATAAAAATATTTATTTTGTTCATTATGTACATCTATTCTATACCATTTTTAGATACAAATGTAATTGCAGTACCAACTCAATGTGGTGAGCAAGAATAGCACCTTCATCCTGCGACTTCAAATAATATAGGTGCACTGAGTCCACAACATAATTCAAGTCCCAAATATTACAGTCCAAATATTACAAAAAAAGATAGTCTAAGAAACATCACCACTAGTCCACAACACTAGCTCAGAATGTCGGTAGAGGTCCACGGTTCCAAACATACATAAAACTAGGATGAGATGCAGTCCTAGATATTACAAAAGTCCACAATAGTGCCAAATATTACATAATATCGAGTTACGCGATCCAAAATACAACAAGTTGCACATGGCAAAAATGAGTCCATATCACACGGTACATTCATGCCAAATCGCTTTTGCATTTTAGCAAACAATATGTGAGAATTCATACACTAAAAGGCCAAATGCGACATTTTCGGCTACCATAGTTAGTCAATTACATGCTAGAAGTGGAAGAAAGCGCACCTCACCTCTTCACTAGTACAAGTTCTTACTTGAGGACTTTTTCTTCATCCTTTTCGATCTTGGGCCGAAGAGGGGAGGAGGTTAATATCTACATTTATCGTTGCCTTGCTCTTATGGCGGCGAGTGTCACCTCTCTGCTACGGTGTCATCAACCAAGTCAACCACAATGCCCTTTGCACGAAGCCACACTCTTGCCTTTAGCAAAAGGCGAAACACGAGCTCCATCACCGACCATTGTACTAGTAACAAATTAAAAAGTCATGAATTAGCATGTT
>JADLZK010002014.1:0-89565 GCA_015847255.1 Hyparrhenia diplandra | reverse complement strand
ATTGTCAGCGATCAACATTCTCCTTCTATTTTTCTTTTTATCTTTTACGCTCGGCTATATTTCACGGCACTACGTGGAGTGTATGCGAAAAGCGTATCTCTTGATTTACGTGTTGGCGAGTGTGGAAACTCGAAGATGGTAGTGCGGCGGTGAGGTGAAGAGCCAAGGAAGGGCGTCGCAGGGCAGCGGACCGCGGAGAGTGAAAAGGCGGGCGTGAGGCTTTAGGCGAGAGGCCGGATCGCGAGTAGCTATACATGGAGGCTGACACTCACGGGACATCAGCGGATCGCGAGAAGAGGCGTGGCGAGACGTGTCAGTCGAGAGTCAAAGGCAGCGGCGTGCTGAGAGCGGAAGCGAGGCTTCGGATGACTTAGCGGCTTCGAGGCCGGTCAAAGAGCAGCGATGACGCAGCGTGAGGAGGTTTGGTAGTTTGCCCTCAAAACCGCCGGCGGGGTTTAGTGGTTTGAGCCTCAAAAACCATAAGCGCTGAGGTTTGGGCCTCAAAACCCGAAAGTATTCGGCCCAGGGCCAGGCGGCACGTAACGCTTATCGGGAGGAGGTTGCGTGGAGGCAAGGCTACGATGAGGGCAGTAACGTCCGGATCGAGAAAGATTACCGAGTCGACCAAAACAACGCCTTAGGGTTACAAAATGCGACTCATGTATCTTAGGGGTAGTTTAAACAGAGGAATAGGGGCTATTTAGCGAGAGGCATACCCCTTCATCCTCCCTTGCCTCTTTCATTTTCGTTTTTATTTTTCCCAAGTTTTAGGGTTCTTGTTTTAGAGGTCCAGGAGAACATCAAATTGGTGACAGTGTGGTGATTTTTGTTGGGAAGGGGAGCCCCCAAAATCTCCACAATAGATCTCCGGGGCATTTTGGTCAATTTCCTTCTCTTTTTGCTGATTTTCGTTGGAAATTTTGGAGCTTCGTGTGGTTTTGTTTTACGTTAGGTGTTTTGTTGTGCGGCGGCTCCCAAGCGTCTCCATCGGCCAGGTCGGCCAGGGGACACAGCGGCAGCGTGTGGTGGGGCGGCCCGCTCGCATCCTTTAGCTTCGCGTGGGTGCCTCCTTGCACAAAACTGCTCCACGCCATCGGCGGGGAAGCGGCAACCGGCCACCTTCCTGAAACGGCGAGGGCGGCGGCTTCCTGCAGGGCATCTGGGCGGGAGGCGCCCGGCTGGAAGCCATCCGTGTCTCGAGCCACGCGCAGTACCTCGATCGAGGCGGCGCTGCTTGGCGGTACGCCCGGCGAGCATCAAGCGGTAACAACCGTGTCCGGTGACAAGGTAAAAGCAGTTCTAGATTCGATACGTAATTCATTTTTTCTTGCACATGTAGGCCATTTTTTTTTTTCTCTCAATCACGAGCTTGTCTTTGGAGCATTATTTTATATATCAATTGGTAGTTGTAGAATTCACGATATACAAGATTGTTGCTTGTTACGTATCTCTACATTGCGGGTTTTAGCACATATGCAGTTTTGGATCAGCACTAGTATTAGCACTTGGATTTTTACGTGATTTGGAGTTGGCCTTGAGCCACTTCCGATTCTTCTCTTACTGCGAGGGGTAGCTAGGTTGAGTTCATTTGTGAAAATCCGGCTTTTAATCAACTCAATCTAGTTCTTTTTTTCTGCAGCCCGCCGGTGTTCGATGAAATGTCGAGTAAATTTGTTTCTTCGTAGTTTCCTTGTTAGAGCTTGATTTTTAATACGGTTTTGTCTAGTTACTCTCATCACAAGTTGGCGTTGGTAATCTAGTTCCGAGAGCCGCTTCTTTTGATAGAAGTTTGGAATCTCGTCACGTTTGTCTCTCTTGTGAGGTTGGGGGTTGAGTCGATGACCCAAATTTGAAAAAGGAAAATCGAGGCTCCCATTCACCCCCTACGATCGCCCGTTTAGGTCCTTCAGGTGGTACTCAGGCCAGGTTAAGGATCATATCCACCTTAGCTCGGTCCGTGATCCCAGCGAGGAAAGCGACATGGAGGGATTCGGTCACACTATGGTGGCAAACCTCAGGAGTTCGATGGCACCAACTATCCCTATTGGAAAGATTAAGATGCAAGCACATCTTATGGGGATGGATTGGAGTGTGGGAGATTGTCGGGATGAGGGAATTACGAGTGCTAGCCGCTCGAGGTGGGTGAGGAACAAATAGCCCAACACAATGCCAACAACGGCGAGGCGTGTTGTTCTCTAGCCTCAAAGACACGAGTTCGAGAGAGTTGCCACTTGTGAGACCAGCTCGTGAGGTGTGGAAGACACTAGAAGAGCTACCACGGGGAACCCCACAAGTCAAGGCCGCCTATATAAGACCTACAAGTATAACAACCTAATCCAACTTGATGGCGAGGTCCATCGATTCTCTCTTTGCTAGGTTTGAACGATGCGCAACAAGCTTGGGAGGGCGAACAAGCGTCGGAGGAAGCGGCGACCAAGTGATCTCGGCTCTTATGCCTTCTGGATCGGAAGGTGTGGGATGTGAAGGTGTCGCGATCATGGAGTGCGCCAGCTTCGACACCCTCACACTGGCAGGCTTTTCACAGCAAGCTCAAGTCCTCGGTCGAGGCTCGAGATCGAGGCAAAGCTCAAGAACCCATCTGCGCCCGAAGATGTTGCTCTGCGTCTCGAGGTAAGGGTAGTTCAAGTTCTTACGCTAACCCTTCACGCAGTCTCTTTTGCCTTGTCTTCTTTGGTAATACGTGGCGGAGGAGCCGAATGGAGAGCCTTAGGGATGATGAGCTTGCACTAGTCATCCTGGCCCGATTCTCATGATTTCCACAACAACCGCTTGAGCAAATCGGCGTGGTGGTCCATCCAGGGCGGATGCTTCGAAGTGCGGCCATCGGGACCGCCGTCGCCCCGTGCCCCAAAGAAGAACAAGGACAAGTACTCCGGCGAGAAGTACTACTTCAACAGAATGCGACTCCGACAAAGCGCAAGGACAGCGGCATTACCTCCGGCAAGCACAAGTCCAAGAAGGGCTGGACAAGGGAGGCGATCAGAAAAGTACCTCAAAAGCGTGCCAAGGAGCACAAGCATGCCTTCCTTGCCTCCCTCGGCGACACCGACAAGACTCTTCGGACGGGCAATCTTCCTCGGCGATGAGGAGTCGGCGCGGAGTCGAGACAAGCTAAATGGACTTTGCTTCTTCTCAGACTCCAAGCAGGGGGCTTACGCACCCATGGCCCTCGATGGGCGGTGGCCAAAGCCGGCGCCAAGCCACACCACGACAGCGACTCATCTCCCTCAGAAATTTTCCCTACAATCGAATCTCTCTCCGATGAGGTTGAATCTTTGGGTGATAAACGTGTGTCAAGAGAAGTTGCTTAAAGCGTGCGCTAGGGAGAGAAAGGGAATACAAGGAGAAGTGGGAGAGGTGGTGGCCAGCCGGAGATAGAGTTGCTTAGGAAGCTTTGTTGATGTCTCACGATGAGGCGGAGTGTGATGCTTGTCTTTGTGCATATGTCTAGCATCATGTCTTTGCCGATCTAAGTATTAGGCTTTGCTAGATGAGCAACGTTGATTTGAAGTCTAGGCGATCTTTGTTGAGTGCGTGCAAGTCACATCACGACTTACTTGATACGAGTTGGCGAGAGAAGGCGCCAAGCTTCTTGTGCTTGAGAAGAGCCAACTCGGGGATAGCACGTCTTGGGATGTGCTAAGTGTGAAGCTTTGGAGTTGGAGCTCATGTCTTGTAGGCATGACAAAGGGGAGAAGTCGAAGAGGGAGATCAAGTATCTTAGGCTCTGTCTTGAGTTGGGTGTCTTGTGGAGAGCAGCGGCTTGGCATGATGATGAGTCGGAGTTCAAGAGGGGGGCCCACACGGGTTTAAAACTTTGCTATAGGTGGGAAGGGAGAAGTCATTTATGGCAAGGTTGGTCAAGGTAGTGGTTTGAGCTCAGTGAGAAACCAGCCAACACTCCCAAATTGACCAAGATCACTCCACGAGCCTACCAAGCCTATTGTGCAAGATGGCATTCTCCAAAAGAGCCAACTAAGACTCCACCTCCCAAACAAGTGTGGCTTCCCAAGGCGGAACCACCTCAAGAACCCACTTGACACTCTGCCCGGGATCCCGAGGAAACCCTTCCTAAGGCCAAGACCACAACAAGGTGAACCATCCACCCCCAGAGAGTGAACCAACCACCACCCAAAGAGAGGGTGAGGTATCCTTTGTAGTATTGTCGGAGAGATGGTCACTTGGTTGAGTTTTGCTTTAGGAGGAAGAGGATGCTAGGCGTCGAGTGGAGTTTGAAAAAGTGACATGTATCACCCACCCTTGGCATGTATGAGAGGGGTGTGCGGTCGGTTCGGAGAGGCGGTTGCTAGGCACGAAGGTTGGAGGCCTCGAGAGGTTTGGGCCCGCGGTTTGTGAGACCCTTTGGTGGTGGAGTGCTCACGAGGTGGATGTAGATCCTGCGCTTTGGGAGTTTTGAGGTTGTTGGCGGTAACCAGCGACAAATTAAATCACGATCAACACAACCCCAAACAACCTAGAAATAGAATTTCAACTAACATATTCCAAAGTTTTGGTGTTTATTTGGACTTGCGGTACAAACTCATGGATGATCACTTTGGGCCAAAAGACAAAAAAAAGAAATAAAATCAACAAATAGAAAGAAGGCCCAAAGGCAAATGGCAAGCCCAAGCGCAAGCCCCAAAGCGTGTTCGAAACCGGGGCCGGGCCAAGTCCACCTTACAACTTTGAGCAAAGGAAGCCCGGCTGCGGCGGGCGGGGCGCGGCCACGGCCGGGAATGTGACCACAGGCGGCCGCACCTGGCGGCGGTTCGAGCCCGGCTTTGGGGAGGCGGTTTGTTACCTTCAAAGCGGGTGAAACGGCGTGGGATGGTGGGTTTGGCGTACATGGAAAGGTTTTTCCTAGGTTTTGGGTGTTTTTAGCACTTGGGTCCCTCCCTTGTGTATAAATAGACCCCTCTCTCCTCTCAAAAAGCAATACAAATTCAAAGGAGAAACGGTCCACTTGTGCGAGAGTAGAATTAAGATCTTCTTCTTCTTCTACTTCTTCTATTCTATCTCCCAATTCTAGAGGTAGTGAGAGGGAAAGGCTAGAAAGAAGCTTGATTCTTTCTACGGAATTCTTAGTTAAGCCCCTCGATTGTTCCTTTTGGTTCCTAGGAGGGGGCAGTCAGGACTTGTCGGTACATAGGGCTAATACCTCTGCAAAAGGCCCCTTGCAGCTTTGTGCTTAGTCTTGTGATTATCTTGCGGCTACTTAATTTCCTTCGTACATTTCTTAGGCTGTTTTAGACTTGGGATTGGTAGATCGTTTTATGTTAGTTCTTGGTGGAGGGACTCTTTGGCCCAGGGAACCTTGGCCAACATCAAGAAGCTGTGACCAATAGATGCAAAAGCGTGGTGTTTGGACTAGCGTTCACCTACCTTTGTGGGCATCCACGGTTGAGGGGCGGCAGTAAGTGACAAGCCTTGTCGAGTCCTTGAAATCCCCCACGTTAGGGTCTTGGCCAGTGCTAATTGGGACAACATTCTTTTTGGCGTGGTAGGTGCCGAAAATAGTAGACAGAGACTTTAGGAATCAGCACAGAAAACTTAGCCCTATAGATACCTCGCTACTCTTAGAAAACAAACCCTTGCCTTAGGTTGATATAGACACGAAAAACCGGTGCTTGCTTGGCGGAGTCCACAATGAAAAATGTTGATACACTTAGGGTGAAGTGCTACAACGTATTCAGGTAAAACTGCTTGATTTCTCACATTAATGCGTAACAAACACCGCGAGGGGTTGATAAAGAGGAGTGCACCGGCTTTGTTGTGCGTGGTAAGCGGTTTAGTAAGATGGGGGATGGTTGTTTTTGCTAATGCATATTTGGGGGCAAGATGGTCAACAACGGTACTCTTCGAGTTTACTAACTTGATGTTGTGCCATATGCTCATCCCATGTTCTATCGTTGTCTGGTTGGAAAAATTTGGAGGACATGTGGCTCATTGACTCATTTTGTTCTCGACACATATTAGGTAACTCCAAGTGGTTTCTCCGGCCTCACCCCCATGAAAGCCGAAAAGAGTACATCACTTCGGGGGCGGCAGCGAGGGAAGATTCTATCTCGGTCAATCGGAATCAATGACCACTTTGTGCTCAAGGATGTGGCTCGTCTCAACCTTCACTTCAATCTCACATGCGTCTCTCGGCTCATGGCGGATGGGTATGAGATGCGCTTTAAGGTTGGGTGTTCTCGAGTTTTGGACTCTCGTATTGATCTCATTTCTTTGGATTGTGCCATTTGGGCAAGTCTTTTCGTGCTGATTTTTCTCGAGGCTTTGGCACATCTTGTTGCTTGTTGGCGGGTCCTCCTCGATTTGTGGAAGTGGCATAGGAGACTAGGTCACTTGAGCTTCGACCTCCTCGCGAGGTTGAGTTCAATGGATCGATCAGAGGATTGCCTAAACTCAAATTTGAGAAGGATTTGGTTTACCACCCACCTATGCGTCCGCGGGAAGATGGTATACGCTTCCCACCACCCGATTACTTTCAGTTATGACCTCGGACCGGAGAGATCCTTCACATGGACCGCATTGGTCCATCTCGGGTGAGTCGGTCGGTGGGGAAGTGGTATTGTCTAGTGATGGTTGGCGATTTTTGAGATACTCTTGGGTCTTTTTCATGGAGGGCAAAGATGAGGCTTTTGGTTTTGCTTTCGTGATCGATTTTGAGGCCGAGGCGAGTTACGAGAGGCGACCATTGGCGATTCCGCGATGACAATAGCCTGAGAATTCAAGAACTCGGTTCGAGTCTCTTTGTGCTAACTTGGGTGTCGAGCACCGGTTTTCTAGCCCTTATGTTCCTTGGCGAGCGGGATTGTTGGGCGGAAGAACCGGGCGCTTGTGGAGATGGCAAGGACCATGCTTTCGATGAACACAAGACTCAGGAAGTATTGGGCTGAGGCAATCAACCGCAGGCGTGCCATGTTTCCAACCGCATTTTCCTTCGTGCTTTTACCAAAGAAGACATCATATGAGCTGCGGTTTGGGGAGATTGCCCAAGGTGAGTCACTTCCATGTGTTTGGATGCAGGTGTTTCATTCTCAAGCAAGGTAATCTCGACAAGTTTGAGTCTCGATCAGTGATGGCATTTTCCTTGGATATGCTTTGCACTCACATGCTACGAGTTCTAAATCTTGGGACTAACGGCGTTGTAGAGACATGTGAGGTTACTTTGATGAGGCTAGCCCTTGTTCCTCTTACGTGTTTGAGTGTGCGAGGAAAGGATGAGATGGAAGCGAGCATCTTTGTGGAAAGAAGGAAGCGGGGAAGGCGTTGGGGGTGATCCGGCGACTCCACAGCTTGCCCGGTCGACCACATGGCGGCGGCGGCGCTCCGGGACGGACCCTACTACCACTACTTCACGGGGTCAGGTGGAGCAGCCCCCTCGAGGCCGAGCAATTTGCGCTGAGGGGAGGTTCCCCACTCGGTCGAGGGCGACATCTTGGCGCCGCGGCGCCTCCCGGCACATTCAGTCGCCACCCCGAGGGGCCATGATTGGAGGACTTAATCGAGAGGGTAACTTCGTTCCAAAGCTTATGCCATGTGTCATTTTGCTCATTACGCATTTGTTTCCTCTTGAGCCCAAAGATGTTAACAACGCTTTGCTCCGGACTTGGGGCGGGTCAATGCCATGCATGAGGAGTTCTGAGAACTTTGAGAGGAACCAAGTTTGGGTGTTAGTCCCACCTCTGGAGTGTCATCCCATAGGTACTAAGTGGGTGTTCAAAAAACAAGCAGTGAGGATGGTGTGGTGGTGAGAAACAAAGCGAGATTAGTTGCCACGGGGTTTTGTCGGAAAAAGGGAATAGACTACGAAGAAACCTTAAGCTCTGTAGCCCCGCATAGAAGCTATTAGGATTTTGCTTGCCTTTGCGGCCGAAGGGCTTTAAAGCTCTTCGGATGGATGTCAAAAGTGCTTTCCTAAATGGGTTCATAGAGGGAGGAGGAGGTGTATGTGAGGGGCGGCCCGGGGTTTGAGAATCCTAAACACCCGACTATGTGTACAAGTTGTACAAGGCCTTTATGCGGCTGAAACAAGCCCCGGGCGTGGTACGAGAGGTTGAAAGCTTTTCTCTTAGCTAAGGGTTTTGTGATGGGGGCTGTAGACAAGACTTTGTTTACGCTTAGAAAAGGCAATGACATACTCCCTAGTCGGATATATGTGGATGATATCATCTTTGGTGGCTCTTCACATGCTATGGTATCGAGTTTTGCGAGATTATGGCGAGGGGAGTTCGAGATGAGCATGATGGGCGAGTGACCTACTTCCTTGGACTTCAAATCAAGCAAACCAAGGGCGGGATCTTAAATTACACGGGGGCAAGTTACCGCGAAGGACATCATCCGCAAAGTTTAGCATGGGTGAGGGGCCAAGCCTCTTTTCGGCAGCCCATGTCGGCGGCGGCGGCCTGGGCGAGGACAAAGGATGGAGGCTGGCCATGGACCAAAGGGAGTCTGAAGCATGATCGGTTAATTTGCTGTACGGCGGCGGCAGCGCCCGACATCCGGTTTGCGGTGTGCCTCTGCGCCCGTTTTCAGTCTTCGCCGTGCACCTCTCACTTTTCGGGCCGTGAAGAGGATCTTCGGTACTACCGGTTTACCCGACTTTGGCCTATGGTATTTTCGGCCTCTTCCACCCTCTCCACATTTGCCCAGTTGTTGGACTTCGATTATCTTTGGTGATCGTATGCATAGAAAGTCTACCTCCCCGGTACTGTCGGTTTCTTGGTACTTCTCTTGTGTCTTGAGGTAGTCTACTCATAGCGATGCGGTGTCGGCTCGGTCATTTGTTGGCCGAGCAATATTCTTCTTTAGCTTGTTGTTCAGGTGCGTGGATGGTTTGCCACTTTGAGACTTTGGCACGAGTTTTTCGTGTACCCTTGTTGTGTGATAGCATGGGGCTGTGAGTGTTGCCAAAAACCAGTCCTTCACTCCCCGGACCAAACACATAGAGGTGAGGTACCACTTCTGAGAAGATCACCGGGGAGAAAGGGGACATAGATATGCGGCATGTGTACCGCGAACAGCAGTGCTTGGACATTTTCACGCGAAACCACTAGACCAAGTCCGTTTTGCCCGGCTTAGTGGAGAGTTGGGCGTGTGCTATCCCTTTTGAGGGGGTAGCTTTGTAGTTGATATGCGGATGTAGTTTTAGGTTTGTTTTTGCTTTTTTTGTATCATACTTGCATATCATGAGCTTCACTTTTATATTGATTTGAATGAGGTTGTGCTCTTAGTAGTATGAGTATGATGGTGTTTCTAGCTTGAGCTCTTTTTAATCATGTGATGTATGTTATGAGCTGAGCAACCTTTTCAAAATGTGAACTTGATTAATGGATGATGAAATTAAATCTTGGTTCACCTTTGAGCTAACTTCTATCATGAGTAGAGTGTTGAGAACCTTTGAGCTTTTATGTGTATGCTTGGTAGCTATGTCTCATGCTTTGATTCATTCACTTGCTTAGATTTTTTATGATAATACCATGCTAAAACATGAAGTCTAAAGCTAAAAGTGATGAAAAAGATCGAGTGGGTCCATTTTTGTCACACTTTGAAGTTCGAGGGCTTTGCTTTCACTTGCACTCTTGAATGAACTTGGACTTCATTGTGTTTGACCCGGACCATTGTCTTAAGCTAATCATTGCTCACGCATAGGCTTGACATGGTTGATTAGTAAGGCAAGGCAAATGTGGATAACCACTTTCGCATGCTCTCTTGTAACTTGTGAGACATTTGCAACTCTGAATTAAAATGAACACAAGTTTATGCCATAATGTCTAGCATGATGATGTGAGCATTTTGCTTGGGGTAGTTCACCCAATTTACATGTTTGAGCACTTAGTTGATCTCCTATCTACTTGTGCTAGGTGCTATGTTTGATGGTGAACCTCCTTTTGCAAGATACTAAAATTTGCTCAAAATGCTTTGTGCCATATTTCATATCACTTGTTTAGCTTGAGCTCTGGCTAGCACTTGTAATTTGTTGCTATGGTACCACTTTGAGCACTCTCTCATTAGGTTGAATATAATCTTGAAGCTTTGCATTGTGACATATTGCATTTCATAGCTTGATTAGTGCATGTGCCAACAAGGGGAGAAAAGATCCAAAAGGCATTGATTACATTTGTCGGGGAGTAGCACTTTGAGCTAGATGTGTTGAGCCTTTGCCTCTGTCTTGAGGTCTAGGCATTTGTTTGTGTGTAGAAAGTATTTGGTTTGGGAGCTTTGCTAGTGGTGTTGAGCTTTGTTCTACCTCTTCTTGAGGACTAGCTATCTGTTTAGCTTGGTTGTGTCGAGCCTTTTGCCCATGTCTTTGGGAACCAAGTCTTTGCTCCATGTTTTTTGCTATCGGTGAGGTTGTCTTAGCTTTTGTTCACTGGATGTGCTTTCTCCTATCTTATTACGTCTTTGTGTTCAATGTTGACAATGCACTCATCAAGGGGAGATTGCGAACACATGGTTGATTTAGGTGCATGTGTTTAGTTTTTGTGATGTAGTGATTGTCAGCGATCCACATTCTCCTTCTATTTTCTTTTATCTTTTACGCGGCTATGTTTCACCGGCACCGCGTGGAGTGTGTCGAAGGCGTATCTCTTGGTTCGTGTTGTGCAGGTGTGGAGCTCGGAGATGGTAGGCGGTGAGGTGAAGGGGCCAAGGAGGGGCGTGCCGGGCCGACGGACCGCGGAGGTGAAGGGCGGGCGTGAGGCTTGGACCGGGGACGGATCGCCGGGTGGCTAGCCATGGAGACGACATCTGGGACATCGGCGGATCTGCGAGGGGGCGTGGCGGGACCGTGTCGTCGGAGTCAAGGCGGCGTGTGCGGCAGGCGAGGGGAGCTCGGATGACTTGGCGACTCGGGCGGTCAAGGCGGCGATGACCACCTGCGTCGAGGAGGTTTGGTGGTTTGCCCTCAAAACCATCGGCGCGGGTTTAGTGGTTTGGGCCTCAAAACCCGCGAGGCGCGAGGTTTTGGGCCTCAAAACCCCGAAGTGTTCCGGCGGACGGAAGGGCGGCACATGGCGGCATCGGGGGGAGGTTGCGTGGAGGCAAGGCTACCGATGAGGAGGGCGCGGTGGCGTCGGATCGAAGATTACCCCGAGTGGACCCAAAATAGCCTTAGGGTTACAAAATGCGACTCATGTATCTTAGGGGTAGTTTAGGCGGAGGAATTGGGGGCTATTTAGCGAGGCATACCCCTTCATCCTCCCTTGCCTCTTTCATTTTCGTTTTTATTTTCCCCAAGTTTTAGGGTTCTTGTTTAGAGGTCGAACATCAAATGGTGACCTTTGTGTGGTGATTTTCGTTGGGAAGGGGGCCCCAAATCTCCATGTCGTCTCCGGGCATTTTTGGATCAATTTCCTTCTCTTTTCTTGTGATTTTCGTTGGAAATTTTGGAGCTCGTGTGGTTTTGTTTTCTGTTCGTGTTTGTTGTGCAGGCAGCTCCCAGGCGATCTCCATCGAGCAGATCGGCCAGGACCTGGCGGCCGCGTGTGGTGGGAGCAGCCGCTCATCCTTTTAGCTCGCGTGGGTGCCTCCTTGCACAAGCTGCTCCCTGCCATCGAGCAGGAGCAGGCTCGGCCACGCTCGGTCACGAGCACGGCCGGGAGCGGCTTCCTCTGCCCGGGGCATCTGCAGGCAGGAGGCGCCCGTGTGCAGGTACAAGGCCGGCCATCCGCCTGTCTCAGGCCACGCGCGGTGCCTCTCCGTCGATCCAGGGGCAGCAGCAGCGATTCGCCAGCAGGCATCAGGCAGGTAACAGCTTCGTGATCGGTGACAAGGTAAAGCAGTTCTAGTTCAGTACGTAATTCATTTTCTTGCACATGTGAATTATTTTTTTTCTCTCAATCACGAGCTTGTCTTTGGAGCATTATTTTATATATAAATTGGTAGTTGTAGAATTCACGATATACAAGATTGTTGCTTGCTGGCTTGTTCGTATCTCTCGCTGCAGGTTTAGCACATATGCAGTTTTGGATCAGCATGAGTAGCACTTGGATTTTTCTGTGATTTGGAGTTGGCCTTCGAGCCACTCGATTCTTCTCTTGCAGGGTAGCTAGGTTGAGTTCATTTGTGAAAATCCCAGCTTTTAATCAACTCAATCTAGTTCTTTTTTCTCTAGCCCGTTCGGTGTTCGATGAAATGTCCAGGTAAAGCAGTTTTTCTTCCATAGTTTCCTTGTTCGAGCTTCGATTTGCAATACGGTTTTGTCTAGTTACTCTCGTCACAAGTTGGCGTTGGTAATCTAGTTCCTCAACCCCTTCTTTTCGATAGAAGTTTGGAATCTCGTCTGTTTGTCTCTCTTGTGAGGTTGGGGGTTGGTCGATGGCCCAAATTTGAAAAGAAAAAATCGAGGCTCCATTCACCCCCCTACAATTACGCCGTTTAGGTCCTTCACTAACAATACTTTTTTTTCTTCCGTGATAACCAGCAGCTTGCGTGGATGGGTGTAAATAAATAAGCATATGATCGAGTAAATTGTTGTTCTTATCTGGAAAACTGCAGACATACATATGGCCACGATTTGACGTTGTATAATTAAGAGAATTTTGCCATGCTTGGCGGAACCGATGTTTCCTCCATGCATTCTCTTTTAACCAGTTCCTCCACTAAAATCTCATAGAGATAGTTTGGTACTTTTATTTTCCTTTTGTTTCTCAGTTTTTATAGATAAATGAACTTCTCAGGAACTCCATCGACCATCGTGTTTTCTACCGCCGCCGCCGGCATCAACTGCCACCACAGAGGCGCCGGCGGTCGCCACACCATCGCCCTCAACCTCCCCCCCTCGCAGGGCGCCGCTGGCCATGCCCAGAATCGAGCCCCCCGTCCATGCCCAGAATCGCCACGCCGCTGCCGAGCGACACCTGCCGGCTGAAGGCCCTCTGCATCGGCTGAAAGCGTCCATGGTGGATCGATTCCAGGTGTAAGTTTGGCATGAAAGGGTCCATGTGGTGGATTCCAGCTTCCAGGCACATGTACGCAAGTCTCACGCAGCAAAAGGAGCAGAGGGAAGGCTAGTAGGCCAATTCAGCTAGCAATGCAGATGTATAACGAATGGCGACTCCGCTTGGTTCAATAGAATGTGTTCCAGTACGAAGCAAACACTTGAACACGATATGAGGTAAAATAGCATCAAAATCATGTGAACCTCGTCATGCGGGTTTCTGAATCATCTTGCAACATTTCTGAATGAAGGGTAAAAACTCTCTATAAGTAAATAAACCTGCAGGTAAAAAGCATATATATAGTAGCCAGTAGATGGGAGAGGCCAGCTAGCTAGCCGATGACAGGAGTCTTGACGACGAAGGTGTCGCCCTGGACGTCGTCGAAGATGATGATGACGCGGTTGGGGTCGTAGTCCGTCGGCAGCGGGGTGGTCTTACTGTAGAAGGGAGTCGACACGTCGGGCCTGTCTCTAGTGATGTGGATCGACGCGTCAAGCGTCAAGCCACCCCTACCACTTCCGGCCACGACGTCTTGTCATCTTCCGGCTCTTTTTGTATCGCCATCGCCCTCCTATTTCCTTCTAGCTTGCTGCTTCAAGAGCTCCTTCAGTTCGGTATCTGCGGCTGTTGTGAATTTGTGTGTGCTGCTTTTGTTTTACATGAGCTGATCTCCACCGTATTTATAGTACTACAAGATTGTAAGTGGACGGAAATGCAGGTTAGTACGTACTCCAGTTACAGACTCAGTCAATGCTACGATGCAAGTGAGAGATGATGAACCTACTTGTTGTCCATTGGTCGCGTGCGCATGCATACTCCATGTACGTACGTACCTTGCCTTGTCCATTATGGCTCCCTCCGATCCTGCCTTGGTAGTAATGATGGATGTCTTCCAAGTGCTAGCAGCAGAACAAATGCATTATTTTTTGCTCGTAATATATATGTATATAACTTCTGGACCGGCCTGAGCCGGTCACTATTCACTAGCTACTCAGTAGCCTGCTAGAAGTCAGTGACGTTTTTCTGGTGGAGGGAATACGTATGAACGACATGTAAGTTGTTCGCTTTTGTTTGTTCCATACAATGCGTGCAATGTAGCTTTGACCAGGTCATAACAGTTTATGCTTATCACAGGACATGGTCAGACGTAGAGCTTACAACCATCTATGTATTTCTATATGCGAAGCAATATGTGCATGTTGAATTGTCGATACAACCAATAAACATCAAGATCAGTACAATTTATCTTTTCAAAATATCAAGTTGGGGGTTATTGTTCTGCATGCATGAAGTCCAGCATGAGTTAAATACTTAAATATATAGATCGAAGGCATATGGGCCCTCATATTTAAAATAGAATTCGAGAAAGCGTGTGATACGGTCAGGTGGTCTTTTTGGTGGAGCACTAGACCTGTGGTTAGTTGGTGATGCGGAAAGATTTGGGTGTCACATCATATATTTGATCGGAAGACGGAATGGATTTTGAAACTAATTAAAAACTAATTTCATAACTTCGCCAGGAAAACGGCAAGACGAATCATTTGGTTATTGTAGCACTTAAGGATATCATGGTGGTTACTGCAGCACTTATGGCTAATCACGGAGTATCTGGGCTTAAAAGAATAGTCTCATCGTTTACTGCTAAACTATGCAATTAGTTTTTGTTTGAACTACATTTAATGTTCATGTATGTGTCGAAAGATTCGATGTGATAGGTGAGGTTGAAATTTGTTGGGAACGTACTAATTAAACAGGCCCTTGAATTTGTGGATTGTGGATGATCATCGCTTGCAACGCCCGCGTTTATTTGGTCGCATATATATGAATGCAAGTATTCCACGCGTACGCACCTTGTTGTCCATTGGCTCTTGCCTTGCTTGATGAGAGGATGTTGTCGAGGCTAGCTAGCGGACGAATATGCATAGAGCGTGTGTATATATATCGTTCTTCCGTGACAAATAGCCGGCCGGACCTGTCACTCGATCGCTATTACTCAATATATAGCCTAGCCAGCCACGCAACTAGATGAGCGTGATATCGTTCTTCCAAATACAATTAATGTACTTACGATGATGCTTATATTGGTAATTATACGTGTATGTGAACGTCTGTCTATATTGTGTGTGGCAAAATAGGTACACTCCGTATACACGGCCCATACATTACACACCATATACTACTTCGTGGGTTTATTTATAAATATATATCTTCCTTACATGCGTTGTCTGGTCATCGGCATTGCCGCAGATTTGTTGGCTATAAACTATATACTCCCTCCATATCGTGTTTAGAAGTCCTTCTCCGACTTTTTACGCAGAGCACAAAAGATGTCGTCCATCCCGCATCTGCTGGTCCTGGGCGATTTTGCCCCCTGCCTTAATTGCGCTTTGGTATTCTTAATTATGCGGCAACAGCAAAAAAAATCGTGCGGCCATGGGAATCGAACCTGCAACTTAATGGTACCGCGCCCACCACACTAGCGTAGCCAATCCGCTCTTGGTTTGTTTCTGATTTGAAGCATACCGCAAATGCATTTAATAAGGGTAGACATGGAAAAATTACCCTAAATTAATGACTCCTTGGTATGCACAATCATGTCTTAAAATGACTTCTAATACCAGTATGGAGGGAGTACAGCTCCAAAGCTAGCTTTTGTAATTTAGGTATGGTTCCATCTTGATCTTGTTGCATGCCACGATCGGCCGTACCCAATAGGATTTGCCTCTGAAGACGGCTCACCGGATTGTTGCTGAGGTCGATACTGGCGCTCAAGTTACGAAGAGAGCCCTAGAGAGGATTTAAGTCGACATTGAGTACGTCATGGAGAGGACGATTTACTGAATTATTTTACAGAACAAACTATTTATGGTCTGAAACAATAATGATAGCGACTAGAGGCAAATTTACTAGTGGCTCAAAGCATTGGTTGGTTCAGAGAGACAGAGGCGGCACAACGGCGGGAACAAACAATCAAAAGCATAGTATACTGTATCATTATTCACATGAATATATGTCATCGCAGGAAGATGGAGGTGAAGATGGGGTTTGCGAGAGGGGCGGAATGTGCGAGGGGGTGCTTAGACTGTTTTCAGATTCCATTTATATATATATTATGGCTACTAGATAGGCAGCTACCTTGCCATACACTATAGGATAGTCGCCTGTGTCCAAAAAATCATTTTTATACAAGTGGCCAGTGGGAGCACAATGTCATAGAAGGAAGGGCGCGGTGGGAAGATGATGGTACGTCGTGCAGACTTGGATAGAAAAGGGTAGTGGTGGTGCGGCGACTATGTTAACTGTGGTAGTTGGTGGGGGGTGGTAGACGAATGATAGCGGGTTTCTAGTATATGTTGATGCTAGTAGTAGACCGAGATGGGTTTGGACCTATATATACTCAAATGTTACACAGCGAAGGGCCCGCTGAAGAAGGCGGCGGGCCCCCCGCCTTGGTGGAGGATGGCGCTAAGTCCGTGCTAGAGGTATCACACAGTAGATGAGGAATGGTCGGTCAAAGTTTGGTAGTTGAGGAACTAGGTCGGACGACATCACACCCTTTGAGTGCTACAAATGTAGTGGAGGCCTCCTGGGACCATGTGAAGTTGGCATTCCTCAGCAGCTGGGTGAGCGGCATGGCGATGTTGCCGAGTCCTTCATGGAAGCGGCAGTAGTACCACATGAGCCCCAAGAAGCCATAGAGACCACAAGACGAACGTTGTTTGCGGCTAGGTGGCCATTGTTGACCCACCTTGTCACCATCCATGGCAACATCGGAGGCGAGATCACGTGACCCATATAGGCCACAGACATGGTGGTGAACGCCCATGTGTTGTTTCTAACGCATAGCAGGTGCTCATGCAAACAGAGAGCACAACATTGTGTTATAGATGCTCTGATCACCAAGAGGCATTGTAGATAAGGATGTCGTCGAAGAAGGCCAGCACACATTTGTGGAGTAACGGTCGCACAACGCCATGTTCATGAGTCTCTAGAAGGTCACCGGTGCGTTGTCAGGCCGAATGGCACAACAAAGAATTCAATATGGCCATGGTGTGCCTGAAATCCAGTATTTTATCGTTGTCGTAGGGGTGGACACGAACCTGGTGGTGGCTGGAGTACAGGTCCACAGCTTGGTGAAGCAGCAGCCAGCAGGTGCGGCACCACAGGTATGGGGAACTTGTCCTTCACCGTGTGCTTGTTCGAAGTTCAAAGTGCGGTAGTCCATGCAGAATAGCCATGAGTGGTCTTTCGTTAGGAGGACGGGGTAGAGAACGCCGAGGTGCTAGAGCAAATGGCTTGTATGTGTGTCGCCTATTGTTCAACCCTGGCATCTTGCTAATGGAGGACATCTAGAATGTATTTGAACTTCCCACTTCTCTTAATGCAGTACGGGTAAATGCCCGCTTTTAAAAAAAAAACCTTGATCGACAATTGGGTTGCACTTCGACTCCAGTTGATAGGATGCTGTGGTGTACATGTATATTGGTGACGTACCAAACGAATTCATTCAACAACAAAGTTTTTCTGGTTGGACTCAGCAGTCAGTAATGATATAAATGGGCCGTATATACACAGCTCATTATATAGAGATACTAGTACACCATGGCAGGCAAGACGCGCTTCCCTGCACCGTTTTTTGACACAGTGAAGAAATGGCAATTAGAAAGTGGAGAAGTAAACAGTAATTAAAACAACAGTAGTGGCACACAGCAATTTTAAGCAGGGCACTGCTAAATAAACAGTATATTAAACAGTGAATGCCCAGTGGTTGAGCGAGCTCCTATTTATTGGCGTACGTGTGTCGAAACTGCGACTATGATCGATGCGGTGCAATATGTATGCTAGCGGTAATTCTCAGCTAGCCAACGACGGGAGTCTTGACGACGAGACCGCCCCAGTTGTCGAAGATGATGATGACACGCTTGGGATTGTAGTCCGTCGGCAGCGGGTGGTCTCACTGTAGTAGGCACTAGGGAGTTGACATGTCGGGCCTCTCGCTGGTGATCTTCATCGACGCGTTCAGCGTCACCCACCCCACCACCTCCGGCCACGACGTCTTCAGGTCCCCGTCGTCGCTCGCCGCAGCGGTGTTGGTGGCGACGGCGGCCGGGGTAGGGACTCTGCCCATTCTTGAGTTTCTAGCTGGCCGGTGTTTCTTCTCTTTGCGAGTAATTAACGCTCGATCTGTGAATTGATAAACGGACCTGCAATGTCGTATTTATACTACTGCTGGATACCGTCGTGCGATATAGTATATGAAAGCTTGCATTTCGCATATATACGCTACATCGGTTTTGGTGTAGTTCTTTTTTTGAGAGGCGGTTTTGGTGTAGTTCTAGACGCCGGAATTGTAACAGATTTGTTGGCTACTACATACAGCGCCAAAGCTAGCTTTGTGGTTTAGGTCAGGTTCCATCTAGATGCCTGTCAC
The DNA here is from genome assembly GCA_015847255.1 of Hyparrhenia diplandra. NCBI lineage: Eukaryota > Viridiplantae > Streptophyta > Magnoliopsida > Poales > Poaceae > Hyparrhenia > Hyparrhenia diplandra. The sequence continues at coordinate 71,166 of JADLZK010002014.1, read as the reverse complement.
GACGATCCTACCCAAGTGGATATAGGGACTGCTGGCGTCGATCGGCTGAAGGCGCTCCTTGCCTGCTGCTGAGGTGGATTATTGCAGAAAGCGCTAGAGGGGAGTGATTGTAGTACGTCCTGGACTTGGAGAGGATTATTGGCGACGGCAACGACGAAAGATCCAAGAAACAGCGACGTCTCAACAGCGAATAACCAAATCAAATCTGATCATGGGAATCACCAAATTGGTGGGAATCCATGGCAAAACAAGAAAGTAGAACATGATTATGAGTTGAGAGGATGGCTGAGAGATGGAGCTGTGTTCCCAGCCCTCTCCCAAAATAACCATCGGAAAACCAAGAACAAGAACAGAGGTTTCACTACACCTTTGAATCTGAAATCGAACCAATTTGAGTTAAAGATTCAAGAACGGGCAGTTACTGTTTGAGCAAATCAAAGAAAATTCCATCAAAATCAAACAAATTCGATCGAATTGCATTGGGATTCTATTAGAAATCGGTCACCACGGCGAGGTCTCCCACGGCGGTGATAGTCAAATAGACGAAGGTTATTTCTGGAAATCCACAGGAACGACCGGAAAAATGGTTTGATCACCACCCAAGATTCAGATGGTCTGCAGGATTCTTGGTCCACCTCCGTCGGTAGAGGCAGCGTGGACCAATTACGAATAACAGTGATGGTAACATTGCTTTCACCGCGATTCATGGGAACCAAACCCAAGTCCCACCAGATCGAGATCTAGATCCAACTTCCTGTCATCCCCAATTCGAAAACCACCTACACCACAAAGATCCAATCTCGCAAGATTAGTGGGACATTTCTGGCAGTCCAAAACACAGCAATCTTTCGTGGAAGCTGTAAGGACCGAGAGAGCTCGTGAAGTCTTCATCAAGATGAATCAAGGCGGTGGTAATCGAGGTGGAAGCAATCGGGGAACTATGGTGGCAGGGGTGGTTATGGCCGTGGTAAGAGCAATAGAGGTGGCAGCGCAACTACGGTCGGGCGGTGGGTACGACCCGGTGGAGGCTACGGTCATGGTGGAGGTGGAGGAGGACACGCCATGGCAAGTGTGCGGCGGTGGAGGCTACGACCAAGGCGGAGGAGGAGGAGGACATGGCCAGAACAATGGGGGTGGCGACGACGGTCAGGGGTAGGGCAGTGGAGCTGGTGGCGGGTATGGATAGGGTGGCGCTGGAGGAGGAGGAAGCAATCAAGGAGGAGGCTATCAGCGTACAGGAAACCGCAATTTCACCTAGGAAAGAGTCAACAAAGATGATCCAAAGCGCAAAGATATGAATGGTGAAGAGAAAGCTGGACAAGCTGAGGCAATACCTCTCCTGCCTAGGATCGGGTCAACAAGGAAATAGCACCAACTCAAGGTGAAGAACTGAAGATCAAGAAGGATGATCAAGTTGAGAGCAAGTGGGAAGCGGGAAAGATCAGCAAAATCAACCTGGTACAAAGTGGGGAGCAAACTCAATCAGCAAGTGGGGGGAGCAAACTCAATCGAAGAAGTCACGAACACAAATCAAGGTAACTATAACCGTGGACAGGACAATTATGGTGCTACCATCCAGAATAGGATTCCATGTGATATCTGTGGGCTGTATAATCATTTGACCAAGGACTGTAGAAGACTGAATTGTGAGATTTGTGGAATCCAAGGTCACATGGCATATGATTGTACTCAATGCATTCCATGGAATTCTGCCCCTGAGCTCTGCGCTGCTCAAGTTGAGAACCAGAGCTTCTTTTATATAGAAGAAGATATTGATCCAAGAATGGCTAGGGAGAGAGAATCAACAGCTATCATAACTGTCAAATCTGGACAAGCTACTGGTGCTGACATTGAGAAACAATTCCTTCATTTACCAAGCTCCGAGACTTGGAAATGGGCTGCAAGGGAGCTGGAAAGCAATAAGTTCAGAATGAGATTTCCTAATGCAAAATTGGTAAAGGATCTCAGCTTCTTTCCTGCAAGGACCATGAGAGGGGTGGATGCACGGATGGAAATTAGGCCCTACTCTACCGTGATTGGTGCAATTGGTGATCCGCAGGAGGCTTGGTTCAGGTATGGGACATTCCTACAGACCAAAGGTCCATAAGAACTTGTGCAAAAGTTGGTGGACTGGTTGGAAGGACCATGGAAATTGATGAGAAAACCAGGGTGAGAAATGACTTTGTAAGAATGAAGATATAGGGATTTGTAACAGATTTGTTGTCTACTACATATAGCGCCAAAGCTAGCTTTGTAGTTTAGGTCAGGTTCCATCTAGATGCTTGCCATGATGATCCTACCCAAGTGGATATAGGGACTGATGGGTCGGCTGAAGACGCTCCTGGCCGGCCTACTGCCAAGGTGGATAATGACGCTCAAGTTACGTGAAGAAAGCGCCAGAGGGAGAGATTGTAGTACGCCCCGGACTTGGAGAGGAATATTGGTGAATTATTATTTCACTTTACAAACAAACTATTTACGGTCTCAAACAATAATAAAAGCGACTAGAGGGAAATTAATTAGAGGCTCACCCCACCCGAGAGATAGAGAGTGCGGTACAACAACAAAAGCAAAAAGTAAATCCATAAAAGTGAACAAAAATTTGATAGATCAAAGGTATAGAAGAACCGAAGGGCGAAGCTAGAATAAAATGATGGGGTGGTGCACCACTTAATTCACAACTACATTGAACGATCCGATGTTCAATCGAAAAAGCATAACTAAAGTGAAGAACAACTCAACAATGTTTGATTTGACTTCTAGCTAAAGAGATGGGATTTGGTCAAAACATAACACTCACCGGTTAAGAAAAAAAAGAAGTGTATTCACTCATAGAATGCCAAAATCATGAAGAAAACATGCCCCATATAGCAAAATCTTTGGTCCAGGAGAAAACATGCCCAAGATAGCCTAAATAAAAAGGAAAGAGAACACATAGGTCAATTATTTAGCAAATGAATTGTAGAATTACTGATTAAAAGTAGCTACATGGCATTACCTATCATAGATCATATTTACGCCTTTTCCTTCCATGTTCGGGAAACGACAAACCACGACCTCATTGCTAACTTTCTTCATTTCTTTCACTAGATAGCAAATAAGTCTATGACTCAAGTGTTGATCACCCATGCAATTAGACAAACTTGTTTTGACAAACTTCATTCTAGAAAAGCATCTCTCAACCAACTGCGATAGCTTGGCAGGGAAGTACTAGTACAAGCTTCAAAAGTTGATAGACCAACGGATAACAGCGATGTTTCCCCCCCCTCTCAACCATTTTTGAGAGAGCTCACCAATATTGTTGATGCTTTGGAGAATCTAGCATCTTCTCGCACATCAGCAATGTAAAGGCAAAGATCATGGCTAAGTTCTCTCAACTCATCATCGGGATATAGTTTCGCTAATCTCATCAAAGTATCCACATCAAAAGCATGAAATTGTTCTCTTGGGTCAAAAGCGGCCGAGGAAACAAGCAATTCAGAGCTTGTCTCACTAAAGTGGCTATCAATCTCTTGAACTAGCCAGTCAATAACCTCATTATAACAATCCACTTCATAGTGATGCCTGTATGTAATTCCGGATTTTTCTAGGTTGTTGGGGATCAATATATGCACCTTCCATTTCCACTTGGTCAATTTCTTGTATGTCACAAAACTCATTCACCTCATCTAATATTTTTTCCCAACCATCTCTTGTAAGATTATTCAAATGGAGTCTAGTTGCTTTCACACATCCAATGACATTAACAATGCCTTGATCCTTCAGTTGCAATGCTAATGATAAGGCATTTGTGGCAGTTAATGTAGTCAACATGAGATGCAAATAAAAGGCGAAGTCAAATGATTTGAAGTATACTAGAAGATTTGATGCTTGATCTCTATTTTTCCAATCTCTATCATCCTTATCAACAACTTTGAGCACTTCAACAATTGTAGGAAACATGTTGACTAAACTTTTGAAGGTTTTATAATGAGAACTCCAAATCGAATATCTCGAGGTCTTTGAAGGCATTGCTCTTGATTTAACCACAGGCCTGTCTCAAGTTGCCCACAACCTAATGCCTTTGTCACTTGTTCATGATTAATATCTCTAATCATATCCAGTCTCTTAGCTGATCCACCCACCACATTTAATAAGATAGAAATCATGCTTAAAAATTACTTACACCCTTTACTCTCACGGCCGCCACAATGACTAATTGAAGTTGGTTAGCAAAGCAGTGCACATAATAAGCTGACAATTTGGCGTGGGTGCCTGGGCATCCAGCACGTTCAACGTAGCATCGCCCATGAGAAGAACCATACAAGCAAAAAAAGATACTACGACCACCTCATCCCATATCTATGGTTGGTCACCCTTTGTTTAATGTTTAGATAGTTTAGAACGGTATAAATGATGTTTTATAGCAATACTAAGATACACCTATTTATATACGTAGAAGTCATATATGAAATTTTTATTAGTGACGGGTATTGTTATTAGTGACACGCATTGGCTACATGCATCACTGATGAAACTTAAATCAGCGAAGTGTGTGTTTTGGCTCCACGCGTCACATATAACGCATATCGCTGACACGCTTAGGGCCGGGCGCGTCACGGGTAACTCAAATCGAGAGACGTGTAAACCGCAGCGTCACCGATGTTCCGATATCGGTGACGCAAGAACAATGACGATGTAAAAAACGTGTACTGATGACCGTTAAGATGCATCACACGATAGCGTTTTTCTGGCATAGCAAAAGTTTATATATGTACATTTGTAAAATGTAAGACCACTGCTTGGTTTAGGGACTTTTTAGTCCCCTCGACTTAAAAATGTCCCTTTTAGTTCCCGAATAACCAAACAAGAGGGACTTTTTGGGACCAAAATGTCATTTGAGACCAAAAATGCAGAAGACTCTATTGGAGGGTCTTTTGGGATTTTTTTCCCCATGTATCCCTCATCCGCACCCTCAACGCTCGTCGCACTCTCCATTCTATCCTCTCGGCGCCGCACCCGGCTCTCCGGCTCGCCTGCGCCCTGCCGTGCCTCCTTGGATTCCAAGAGCGGACTGTTTCCGTAGACATGGCATCCCTTCTCACTCCGGCGATGGTGCGCAATGGACATCGACACGAGATCCTAAGGGGAGGCGGCGATCGCGATGGCCTTGCCCCACCCGAAGGAAGCGATGGCCCACTGCGCCTGCAACTGCGACCCTCCCCATCCTTTGGCGACCCCGGAGCAATGACACGAGAAGGAGCACGGGGCTCGCTGCCATCACAACCAACATGGGCTTAGATTGGTTTGAGGATTCCATCTCCTTCCTCACCGCGGATGTCGGCATCACCGTGGTGGTCCGATCCGGTAGCGGTGTGACAAGCTGATATCGTGGCACAGACGCTTTCGCCCACACCGGAACCGTTGCTGATGACGACCAGCCTGCCCCTGGCGCACACCTCGGCAAGCATTGCCATGCATCACTGGCCGTCATTGCCTTTGGAGCCTTCGTCCAAGAAGTGGAAGCAAGAAGGCTGGGTGAGTGGGATCCGACCGGGTACACGAGTTGGGCACAACAGCTTCTGAATACGTGCGTGGCGATGTTGGGGCCTGCAACCTGTCGTGTGTGTAGCACCAGTTCTACGTCCTCCATATCACTATTAGAAGACGTTTAGGACAGCGACACGGTCTTCAAAGTATATCTTTGACTTCTTTTTCTATAAAAATATTTATTGGAAAGTTATATATGTATATTTGTATGAAATTAATTTTCAAGACAAAAATATTGATATGATTTTCACATTTCTAGGCTCAACGACTTAAAAAATTATTCATGATTTATGTTCTTAATGTTTGACCAAAATCTTTTCCAAAACGTTTTTCTAATAGTGATACAGAGGGAATATGTACACAACACCAATAAAAAAAAAATACAAGGACCACATCATCCATAAGAATATGTCATCGCATGGGAGATGGAGGCAAAGATAAGGTTTGGGAGAGGAGGCAGAATTGCGAGAGGGGTGCTAAGACTGTGCTCAGATTCCATTTATTATTATTTATAACTAATAATTACCATAGGAGGCTGCTTTGCCAGGCACTATAGGAGCCGCCTCTGTCCAAAATAACCTGTGTTTCTCAAAATCGGTTTTTAGTAGTGGAATCACACATCATACGAGGATGCTCGAAAGAACATCGGAGCTCATGGAGGCAGAGAGAGGAGGGGGTGGAGCGGAGAAGGCACTATTAATTGTGGTATCTGGTGGGGGAGGTAGACGAGGTGGTTACCGTTGTAGCAGGCCTCTAATATATATTGATGGTGTCAGGGCACTTCCCAACCCAGACTCTAGGTGGTTTCTATAGGAATTAAATGAACCTTCCACGTAAGCAAAAATCTGATGTCGCATCTGATTTAATAAAGAAAGAGAGAAAAATACCAAGAAACGTCTAAACAAGACTCGACGTCTTCACGAGCATCGAGAGGTAGCGGCTTCGGCCCCTCAGATGTTTCAAAAAAACGAGCATCGAGAGCTGAAGAAACGATCTGAATCATGTTGGGGACGGCATCATCGTTTCTATTCCCTAGCTCCAGGTCCCGTGCGCCTGGGGCCTTGCCGTTGACGGAGCTCGCGGATGCGTCCACCCTGGCTCGCGCACGTACGGTCATCCGTCGCTGCCGCATATGGAAGTCGCGACCACCCGTCGCAGCTCGTGCAGAAACTAATCCATGGCTGCTCGCGCCCGGGTCTCCGTCGCCACGCACCGAAGTGCTAGCGAGGTCTGGCCGTGTCCGTGCAGGCCGCATGGGGCCCGCCGTGGAGATGGCATCCATTCAACTCATCCAGCGCCACTCGTGGAGCTTGCCACTGCTCGTGTGTGTTTTGAAGGAGATGTTGCTTGTCTCCTTCCTCGTGTGTGTTTTGGCTTCTGCTTCGTGATTGCATTTGGGCTTCTATTTTGTATTGGATTTGGATTGAGCAGCGCTGCAGGTGATCCCCTTCCATGGCGTTTTTTTTGTCAATGCCAGTGTGCTGCAGACTCTTCGATGGCGTTCAAGGAGATGTGGGGACACCACCTATTGGGTAGAATGCTTGAACAGAAAAGTCGGTTACATTTTAATATCCTGTATGGGTCAATTGATATGGTTGAGAGGTGTAAGGTGGATCACATGCTAACATGCCACAGCTGATCAGCTAGTTTTGTGCTGAGTAATAAATGTCTTTATCTATAGAAACTATTATTATTATAAAGTTTGTGTTGAGAACTATAGTTTCTTGTGATAGAGTCTTCGATGTTAGGCCTCTATGGGTAGAGTCTGAGTTGGAAGTGCTCTCATCCTAGTAGCAGACCGAGATAGGTTGGACCTATACTCAAGGGTCGCGGGGCAAAACGACTGCTGGAAAAAACGGAGAGGGGGTACAAGGCACATGCCCTCGTGGAGGACGGCATCGAAGCTTGTGCTAGAGGCATTGCAGCCCACGAGGAACAAACTGCCAAACTTTGGTAGTTGTAGAACTGTAGCGGTGCCTTTTGAGCGCTGCAAACACCACGGAGGACGCCTCGAACAAGGAGAATGAAAGTATTGCTTCTTCAGCAGCTGGGTGAGCGATGTGGCAAGTCCTTGATGATGGCACACAGTAGTATCTCACGAGCCTCTCAAGCCGCTTCAGAGACCACGAGCTGAACGTGGTTGCGACCAAGTGGACACGACGTCGATCTTGTCAACTTCCATGGTGACACCGGAGGTGGTGATCATGTAAGCAATTTAAGATAGTCCACATATCGATGTGGTGGCGAATGTGCAATTTGGCGCATTTGACGCATAGCTAGTGCTCATGCGACACAGGGAGCATGACATTGAGGTGTAGTATATCTTCGGACTAGGAGTCTCTGTAGACGAGGATGTCATTAAAGAAAGACCGACACATTTGTGGAGGAATAGCCGCAACACCTGTTCATGACGCTCTAGAAGGTCGCCGGTGCATTGGTTAGGTTGCACGGCATGACCAGGATCTTAAAATGGCCATGATGCATCAGGAACACATTCTTCTTGATGTCATCGGAGTAGATTTGATACGTAGTAGCCCAAGCGCAGGTCCAGCTTGGTGAACTTGTCAGTCATGTGTGCTTGTTCATGAATTACCAGGAATCATCATGCTTCGTGATGAGAAGGACTGGGGTTTGGTGTGTGTGTTTTGGGTGGTGGGGGGAGGGCAGTGCACTGCGACTCCAGTTCACCCTTTACATCTGGGGGATAGGATGTTGTGGTGTACAAATATATATCGATGACGTCTCAAAACAACTACTTTTCTCTTGTTGGACTCAGCAATATGAATAATTTATAATATAAATGGACCCTATATACACAGTCCGTCGTCATATACACGACGGCAATTAGCTAGAAAGCACCGTTTGTTTTGACACAGTGAACATATGGCAATTAGAAAGTGAAGTGAACAGTAAATAAACAGTGGTAGACACCTTAAAGTAGTTGTAATAAACAGTGTAAAAATAAACAGTGAATGACCAGTGGTTGCAGCGAGCTCCAAAACTTATTAGCGTATGAGGTGTCCAAACTGCCACAGTGACGTGGTACAATATATATGCTAGCATTTGTGAGCTAGCCAACGACGGGAGTCTTGACGACGGTCATCCGGAGGTTGTCGAAGATGATGATGACGCGGTTGGGGTCGTAGTCCGGCGGCAGGGGGGTGGTCTCACTGTAGAAGGGAGTCGACACGTCGGGCCTGTCGCTGTTGATCTGGATCGATGCGTTCAGCACCTCCCACCCGACCACCTCCGGCCATGACGTCTTCAGGTCCTTGTCGTCGCTCACGGCGACGGCGGCGGCGACGGCTGGTGGGGTAAGGAATCTGCCCATTCTTGAGTTTCCAGCCGGCCTTCAGTTCTTCTCTTTGCGACTGATAACGGACGTGCAGTATCATATTTATACTGCTACTGGATTCATACATTGATAGTTCAAGTGATATATTAAAAAGCAGGCTGCATCTCGCATAAGCCGCCACATTTTGGTTTAATCCTCCTAGCCAGTTTGGAACAATGTTTTATTTGCTGGTACATATATACAGCTATAAAACTGGATATATATACTGTGGATATACTACTGCCAGGTAGATGCTGACGCTCAAAAAATGGGAAGAGCTAGAGAGGATAATTCAAATTTGGGAAAGCGACTAGAGAGAAATTAGTTAGAGGCTTACCCTGTTAAGCTTTCGTGTTGGGACCTGGCAGCTAGAGAAGTGCGGCGGCTTTGTAAGTGCTCACCAGGCCATCACTACTCACTAGGCTAGGCCTGCTAATAATGGACTGAAATCCGAACCAAATGCACAAAGATCCATTTGATTGCAAGCACCATTAAAGGCAGCGTACGTGTCCCTATATTATCTCTACTATAATGTCCCAGTTAGAGGGCTAACGAAATCAAAGGCTCACGAAAAGAGCATCATCTAATTGGTGGCCTGAGATGAAGTTTGATGCAGGGTCTTACACCCTCACCTCCAGCCAAACATTCTCTCACCGCCAATGGAGTCGGTTTCAGGCGAGCGCGCAAACCACTGGTGCTACAGCACGGCGTGCGCTCGAGCATCAGCCATGGTCGCCGGTCGCTTCCGCTGTTGTGCCCAGCCGCGCTCACTCGTCGATCAGCTAAAGCGGCTGCTCGCGCCAGCGCCGCCAAGATAAAGCCCGCTAGCCGCCAAGCCCCTCGCTCGCCATACGCCGGCGGCTGGCGCTGGCTAGCTGCGTTACGTTCGTTCTTGCTGCGCTCGCGTACGTGCTCGCCGGGCTCGCCTGCTGCATTGACATGTGCTCGCCGTCCTCAAGGCACACTCGTCTTCGCCGCCCACGTCCACAAGAGCCATGGCGGCAGCTGCGCCAGGCTCCGCCGCTCCGACACGTCACGCGAGAGGAGCCGACTGCACGACGGGCGCCCTACGAGAGCTCCTCCACGGTAGAGAGAGACGGCGCCGGGCGGGCGGGCGGAAGAGCTACACGGGCGCAGGTAGGAGGAGAGAGATGTGGTTGGAGGAGAGAGAGATGCGGTTGGTGGCCAACGAGTGGATGAGAACGATTGCTAGTAGAAACAAAAAGAGCGGATACCAGGGAGGTGGATGGGTGGTAACAGAAGGCTACATGTCTAGATGTAGGTGTGCAGTACCTAGACGACACTTAATTTGGGACTAGTAACTGTATCTAAAACGACGAATAAATTGGGACGGGGAGTAGTAGCCCAAGCGCAGGTCCTGCTTGGTGAAGTGGCTCGAGGAGTTCTTCCACCATCGGTACCGGGAACTTGTCAGTCATTTGTGCTCGTTCATGAAGAATTACCAGGAATCGTCATGCTTCGTTATGAGAAGGACTGGGTGGGGTGTGTGTCTGGGGGGCCCTCATCGAGCATGGTGATGCACTGCGACTCCAGTATTCATCCTTTAGAGCTGGGGATATATAGGATGTTGTAGTATACAAATATATATCGATGCCGACCTTTCTCTTGTTGGACTCAGCAATGAATAATATAATATAAATGGACCGTATATACACAGTCCGTCGTCATATATACTAGCACACGACACGACGCCAATTAGCTAGAAAGCACCGTTTGTTTTGACACAGTGAACAGACGGCAATTAGAAAGTGAAGTGAACAGTAAATAAACAGTGGTACACAGCTTAAAGCAGTTGTAAACAGTGTAAAACCAGAATTAAACAGTGAATGACCAGTGGTTGAGCGAGCTCTAACTTATTAGCGTATGAGGTGTCGAAACTGCCACTATGACGTGTTACAATATACTCCCTCTGTCCTGAATGTTTGTCTCTAGAAAACCGTGTTTTCCTCACAGACATGCTTCCCGGGCGACATATATAAAGGGACGGAGGGAGTATATGCTAGCATTTGTGAGCTAGCCAATGACGGGAGTCTTGACGACGGTCATCCAGATGTCGTCGAAGATGATGATGACGCGGTTGGGGTAGTAGTCCGGCGGCAGGGGGTCGTTCTCACTGTAGAAGGGAGTCCACACGTGGGGCCTGTCGCTCTTGATCTGGATCGATGCGTCCCACAGCGCCCACCCGACCACCTCCGGCCACGACGTCTTCAGGTCCTTGTCGTCGCTCACGGCGACGGCGGCGGCGGCGGCTGCTGGTGGGGTAAGGAATCTGCCCATTCTTGAGTTTCCGGTTGCTCTTCAGTTCTTCTCTTGCGACTGATAACGGACGTGCAGTATCGTATTTATACTGCTATTGGATTCATACATTGATAGTTCAAGTGATATATTAAAAGCAGGCTGCATCTCGCATAAGCCGCCACATTTTGGTTTAATCCACCTAGTCAGTTCTGGAACAATGTTTATTTTCTAGTGCATATATACAGCTCCAAAACTGGATATATATACTGTGGTATACCATCGAATAACTCAAGCGGATATACTACTGCTAGGTAGATGCTGACGCTCAAATTGGGAAGAACTAGAGAGGATAATTCAAATATGGGAAAGCGACTAGAGGGAAATTAGTTAGAGGCTTACCCTGTTAAGCTTTCGTGTTGGGAGTCTTGGGACCTGGCAGCGAGAGGAGAAGTGCGGCGGCTTTGTAAGTGCTCACCAGGCCCCATCACTAAGGCCAGTTTTTAATGGAGAGTTTCACCTCCCGGTTTCCAAGATGTGAAACTTTGACATGAAATAGGCATCTCACTCAATGCACAGTTTCATAGGCTGAAGGATCCCACAGCCTCTCTCTCATTGCATGGTTTAATTGCATAGTTCCATGGTGAAACACTATTTGTGTCTCAATGGGGGTTTCACCCTGTTTCCAACGCATGTGAAACTGTGCCCAAAGGTTTCACCACGGTAAAACTTTTTTCTTCTCTCTCCTAGGAGTTTCATGTAAAAAGTGAAATTTTACTGATGTGGCGCTGCATTTAAAGTACATGAAACACTCATGAAACTCCCATTGAGACTGGCCTAATAATGGGCTGAAATCCGAACCAAATGCACAAAGATCCATTCGATTGCAAGCACCATTAAAGGCAGCGTACGTGTCTCTATATTATGAGCTATTAGTTACTAACTTTAATATAATATATATAATAGTATCAATACTAACTTTAGCACATACTAACTTTAAAATATGTTCCCAAGACAAACTCTCAATTAATCAAGGGATAGTTGTCTCTCTCTCTCTTCTATTAAAACATGAAATAGTATTCCTAGAGCCATCTCATAATAAGTCACAGTTAGAGCTGTCCTAACAAATAATCAAACCAGGTCACCTATTTTGGGTGTTCCACCTAGTACAACCTAAACCACTAAGGTAGTGTTTCGTTGGATGGATGAGGTGGGACGGGACGGGACAAAACCAGTTCTAGTGGTGTTTGGTTCGACTCAAGTGAGAGTCAAGGACATCTTAAGGGCAGGTACATTGGTGTTGTCTCATACCTGGTCTCATATAGTGACACGTAATTTAAGACGACTTAACAGACTATACGCATATTGGTTGTCTTTTTAAGTTGTCTCATAGTAACACGTAATTCCTTAATTTATGGTAGAGAAAAATAGGATTGTGAGGTGCATGACAACAACAACTAATACAATGGTATAATAGTTGTCTCATACTCCTAAATTTTAGCTCATGAGACGGTTGTTTCGCGAAGCAACGACCTCATTCTCTTTTCGCTCTCTCTTTCCTCCACATCATCAAAAATCCTACGTGGCGTTGCATGAGACAAGCTATGAGACGGCTGACGTGTAGCAATGTACCTGCCCTAATAGAAAATATTCCTCTAAATGTGGGATAAGTCCGTCCCCCGAAAAACTGAGGGACATAGTCATTCCAGGAGAGATGAGAGTTTGGGCTTTTGGTGTCCATATACAAAACAAAAAGGTCGGGTCCGGTCCCTCCTTAACCAAACCAAAAATAAGTTCGACCATTCCAGAAACTAGACACAGGACCATCTCATTCCACGTTGTATGCCAACGAAACACCACCCAAACCGAATAATAATTGGGTTTGAAAGTACATTTTGCCCCATTAATGCAAAGAAAATATAGAATTGTAAACTTGAATTAAACAATGCCGCAACCTTATGTGTTAATATTTTTCTAAGGTATTGGCAAACTCATCCCTAATTCTTACTGAAGCAGTGAAGCCCCTCTCAAAGATGTCCTGGCAAGGGGCGCCAAGCTCCTGCCTAGAGGTAATTCTATGCATAGCCCATTATAAATACAATACCATTTCGTGACTCGGTCACGTGACCCTTTGCTGTGATCATCCCAACACAAACTGCTCACGATTTGTTCCATCATATATGAAGCAAGTGCAAACATAATTTCTAGTTTTATGTCAAATGAGAAATGCAGCAGTGATGTGAAGTGTATACCCCTCTTTTCCGCTAATGGTTTGAAGGTCTATTTTGCTGCCTTTTTTTACTTTCTTTTTCACATTTATTTTGTACTCTAATTTTTAAGTGAAAAACTCAATTATACTACTTTGAAGAATGGGAAACCGTCGGCTCATGAGTCGTGACTCCGGCGGTAAAAAAAAAAGGGTGGAACTCGACAAAAAAAAAGAAAAAAAAAGGAAAATACGATGGCATCCTCCGTGACTTTGAATAATCGTAATCGAAGTCGAACAAAAAAAAATCGTGAATCAGAAACCCTTTGGCTCTTGTACTTAAGATCAGAAACGTAGGTCCCTGACCCTGTGGGTGTCATGCGTGACAGTAATTATCGTAGCTGAAAAAAAAAAAAAAAAAAACGCACTAACAAAAATGGCTAGCCGTGACGTTGTGGTGGCTTTTCCCTTCTGCTACTTATCTATGATCGGGCCAAACGTGGCATCCACTTGGACTACTGATTCCGCATCAGACAACACACATCCGGCAAAACAGGTGCAAGTTGCTCGTGTTAACATTGAGAGAACACATATGAAGTAGTAAATATAATTATTATTATTTGTCAAAAAAATAGGATAGTAATTTAATTGAAAATAGCTTCCGACACGCCCAGGCATTTCTGTTGATAATATATAAGATAGTAAAATGCAGTCAGCTGGCTAGCATGCAAAATAAGGAGTGAGCCGTAGACAAATTTTACCCCTTCCCACTACAAGACAGACGGCCTCCACCGAAGCCGTGTAGTTACGATGTACCGAGAGCCTCTCACTGGTGGACTACAACCCTCGGTGGTGACCCCTCCACCGAGCGCCCATCGCCGGTGACCACAGGCTCTCGGTACCTACAGCGTTCATAGAGCGGCCATCCCTCGAAACCAGAGACGCCGTTAGAACTCAACGTCACCGAGCCATCCCTCCGCAAACTTACGCCCTCGGTGTTGTTGACGCCCGGCGTCCGCAGGATCCCACGCAGCCTATGCCATCAACTCTATCGAGAGCGGCGTTAGGCCCTCGGTAGATGTTGGTAATTTCACCGAGGCCCGTAAAGCAGGACCCTCTCGAAAAACACTTTGAAAGTATCTTATTTTTTTTTTTGATTTTTGGATCCAAATTTTTTTGTGTGGTTCATACAATGTCTCATAGGTCATGTTGAAATTTGAGAATTTTTCAAAACTATTTAGTATATATTTTGATTTTATTCCTTTTAATTGAATTTTTTGAATAAGTCAAATTTGAACCGAAGTCATTCGAATAGAGGGCAGGCATGAGCCAAAAATGTGAATCATAATCGTGAGTGCAATGTGAGGCCTCATCCGGGGATAGACCCAAAACCCCCAACATGTTGTTCACGGAACATGACCATTCACTTGCGGGTGATTAGTTTTTAATCATAGAAAATGCAAACGGTTGAAAAATCCTGAAACTTGTTCGGTTGTTGTGGTATCGTATGCCCGGACATGAGAAAAAATTTTGGTAAGGTTTCATCGACGTTTAATTGCAGGTGACTGAAAAAGATGGTGAGCGGACGTGGCTCGCGGCCGAGGGGCGGGGCTCTGCGCCAGCGGGCTCGCGTCGGGGGAGGTGTCCTCCCCTTTACTCGCAAGGGAGGAGGTGTCGGCTTCAAGCCCGGGAGGCAGGGGGAGGAGGCGCTGGCTTCAAGCAGGGGACGCAGGGGCGGCCAGGAGGAGCGCTAGGAGGACCGCCAGAGGCAACCGCTTCTTCCACACAGAGGAGGAGCGGCCGGAGCAGCCGATGCTCCCACAAAGGGGGAGGCGAGGAGGAGGCGGTGGCGCACACACCGAAGAGGACGAGGAGGAGGACCGGAGGAGTACGATGACTTTGGAGGGACCCCTACTTCGAAAGTGTCTCACCATGAGGTCCCGCGAGCCTCCCTCGTGTTCCCCGCGGACCACCGGCCCAAAGGATTTGCCCCGACGGGCAATCGTAAGTATCTCTTGATGTTATCTCCAATCATCTATAAATTTGAACTGTTAAGGGAAACTAATCTTTTGTCCTACTATGTTGTGCAGGAACAGGATAATTTGGTCGAGTACGCCCACACGCCCCCCTAACGCATCCTTGGTCTCCTCGTCGTCAAAGCACTTCCCCGCATCGCCGATACAAAGGCGGGGACGAGCCGCATACACGTATGACCACTACAAGAAAGCCAAAGACGCTGCTTGCCTGGCAACGTGGGCAAGCACGTGAAGTTTGACTTTTGGGTAAGCCTTCGTCGCACAAACTTTTTGTCTATACATCGCATTCATTAGACTAATACGCCTCCGACTAAGGATGATTCACATTTGTATGCGCTTTCTTCGCACTAGCTCAGGGATATGAAGAGCAGGCCGAAGCGGTGTTGACCAAATCCATGAAAAAGCGATCGCTGACATGCATCACGAGGTGAAGCACCGCCAAAGGCGTGATCAACTACTACGGGTCCAAGCTTGGGACAAAGGTCAAGATAGCGGACGCCGTAAAGATGGAGCTCACCCGAGACCAAGTACATTGAGGTACATGAAAAAAGCTAAAAGTCGATGCGTTTTGAGCTTATATTTTTGTTTCATCTAACCTTCTGATATGTCATGTAGATGGTCCCTACTTGGTGCATGAACGATCTCCCGTGCTGGCACATGATCGTGGGACAGTGGCTCACACCGAGTTTCAAGCGAAGCACCCACCGCATTGCAAGGGAGGCTCGCTTTGGCGATGGGAGGTCCTGCACACCATCAAGGCAGCCGCATCCTCTCCGTATGCAAAGAAAGATGGGTGCGTGGATTCTTTTTATCGTATGTAATGCTCAACTTTGCCTAGTTTCTAATTATCTCGTCTTTCTCGCAGCTGAAGGCACACCCAGGGGAAGGATTGCAACGACTTTGGGGCATTCCTCGCATGTCCCACAAGGGCAAGGCGTCGTCCGACGTAACCTTCAAATGAACGACCCCGCCCGAGGCGTACACCAACCCCAACGTGCACGTAAAGGTCAAGGCCTACACGGACGCGGGAAGGCAGCGCGCTATGGACCAGACTTTGATCCGTTCACTCAAGAGATCGATGCGTAGATCGTGATGATGGTGGGAGGAGGTAAGAAGCACGGACGGTTGTGGATTGCCGACGGCTGCATCGACAAAATGCCAACCTTAGTCTCTCACGCATCCGATCAGAGAGCACGACAAGTAGCCTGCCTATACGCCCAAACCTAGTGCTGCACAAATGCCGCGCCTCCGTGAACTCCAGTGTTATTCCTTTATCAAACAGATTTCTTTACTCACATTATTTATGTTTGCATCCCCTCTCATGGATTGAAATACTGTAGGTCCGCTAGATGAGTCGAGCGACAGCCGGCAAAGCGGCGGAGGCAAATTTCGGGCCCAACAGAAACCCAAGCGAAGCAGCTAGCAAAGCTCATGAACTTCCTCCGCACCTCAGGGCCCCCCCTGCCCGAAACCCCCGCTAGCGGCGCTTTCCTCCGCCTCAACCTACTCCTATGAGTATGCTTGTGCCGTCAATAATTCCATATATGTGGATGTCCCGGGTTCACGCCTAACACATGCAACATATTGTACTTTGTGCAGCCGGCATCGATGGGATCGAACCACGTGCCGCCTCTTGGCAATGATGATCAAGGGTCTCCTTCGCCGGGCGTGCAACAACAGCCCCCTCCCCCTCTTCCATGAGCTTGTCGTGGACTTGTGGTATTTTGTTTGGAACTTGTGGTACTTTTTGGATAAGCTTGTGTGGAACTTGTTGAACTATATATGAGTTGTGGTACTTGTGGATTTGTGGACTATGAGTTGTGGAACTAAACTAGATGACTTGTGATGAATATTGGAGCTACATGTGATATATATATATATATATATATATATATATATATATATATATATATATATATATATATATATATATATATATATATATATATATATATATATATATATATATATATATATATATATGTGTGTGTGTGTGTGTGATGAATGAGTTGTATCGGTGCATGGATGTCAAATATATGTGATATGTGATCTGTATATTTCATTTGTAAAGGTGGACAGGAAAAACAGAAATAAAAAAACAAAAATATGGTCATCAAGACCGAAGCGGACACTCGGTACAGACACTATACCGAGGGTAGTGCTCGGTGAATCGGGAGATGGGGCCCGGGAACCCCATGTTGCCGTGTACACCGATGGTGGTTCTCGGTGAAACCCAGGCCGCTCGAGTGTAATATGGTCAATTCACCGAGCGCCGCTGCCCCTCGGTGAAACGACCATATTACACCGAAGCGCGTTAAAAGAGCCGCCCCGGTAGAGCCGGGTCCAGGGTTTTTAATTTTTACCTACCGAGCACCCTTCGGACAGGCGCTCGGTAGATAATGTTTTCAAGTTTTAAAAATAAAATTCACCGAGAGGGTAGTTGAGGTAGCCCTCGGTGTAGTTGACGCCGACGGTGGCAAACGCCGCCGACGTGACGCCGTGTTTTTGCGAGGGGGAGGGGCGAGCCCCTCGGTGCATTTGGCACCGGTGTCACCGAGGGCCCTTTGTGAGCCGTACAATGTTTTCCCCGCTTGAAATTTCACCGAGGGGCTAGTATCGAGCGCCCTCGGTAGTGCCTCCACCGAGCGCTATTAGGTCTTTATCGGCGCTTTTAGCGCCGGTAGAGGCGGCGCCCAAAGAGTGTCCTCGTTGTAATACCCCAAAGTTGTATCGCATATTGACTATTGTTTCAAGAGATCCATCAAGGAAGCTGCACTTGAAACGATCCATAGCATCCACGAATAGGAATACCGTGTCCTGATTAAGAATGAAAACGGTCGAACTCGGTCAAAAACTCCACAACCGTTTTCTACTTTTGTATTTGAATACGAAAAACGAAATCAAAAACGGTAAAGCTAGACACTAAAATGAACGCCAACCTGCGGAATTTCGAAAACAAACTAATTTGAGCGGACTTACGTTGAACTAGGTCGGTATAAGAAAATTCAATCCAAAATATCGACCCACAATGCATGAAAATTAATAAGTGCAATTTTGGAAAATTTTGAGTGCAAGAGAGCAAACTTATTATTTTGGTCCATCTAGATCTCTATCTTTCGGTCAGCCAAATCATCTCAGAAACACAATAACAGCGCCGCATGAAGCCGGATGTAGCCATGCAAAGATCGGACGAGGTGATTAGTCCCACCTTGATGACTCAAGGAGTGGCTATGACCATGCTCACACTTGCCTTTGCATAGTTGACTATACAGTAATGATCGACAACAAAATTCCAAATTTCAATTCGGGATATTATTCAGAACTAAATGTAGAAAAGTAGAAAACGGTCGAACTTGGTCGAAAAACTCCTCTAACTCTTTTCTACTTTTACATTTGAAATGCGAAAACGAAAACGGAGACGGAAACAGAAAAGTCGGACAAAAAATACGAATTCGATCGGATTAAATACAGAAAAACGATGCGATTCCGTTGAAAATATTTCCTTTCTGTTTTCATCCTTAATCCTGACTTCAAACCTGCTCTATCCTCCCTACCCCCACTGAATTGAGACCTGATACCGATCGGTGTCATACAGCAACCACCAAGACGTTTCGTATGTGGATCAGATTGGAACATATTTATACCTTATTAACTATTATATTTATACATTTATTATGTGTTTAAAATTTTATTCCGCCATCAGTTGTACCTCGTTCCCTGTGGAGTCCATATTCCCTCGATAAACGAAGCCAGAAAAAAAAAAAAAATTAGGACGGGTTGAACAAAAGTATACGGCGATCTCAGCTCTTGATCTCTTTATATCTAAGGCTTAAATTTTAGGACGGGCTCTAGGGAGGCTCCATGTGCTCGGCAGCTGTAGGCAGGGCTCGAGCCCCGCCTGCCCGGTGCTAGCTTATGCTGGCCCGGAGATCTCCTCGCAGGTTTGGATTTGCTTTGGAGTCGGTGCTTCTATGTTGGGGTTAGTCCCGCAAGTGGAGAGTACAAGGTGGGCCAGTCCTCACCTATCGGGCTAGGGTTGAGTTAGACCTATGACCTTGATATTTTATGACTTAGTGGACTTGAGGGAGAGTACTGGTACCGCGGGTGGGACAAGCTAGCTCAAGAAACATAGAGGCATTGGCCATATGAGCGAAGGCTCGGTTCAAACATTAGTATGTGGTTTCTAATGGGCCGGGTTGAATGCGGGTGGTTCCGAGATTCGAGGCGGGAGAGGGTGTGCACGTGGAGGATCCGTTCGCCTTATGCAGGAGCGGGATCCAGCCACCTCGATCGCCTAGTTTAGAGGCTCCTCCTCCCCTAGATTATTTTCTCTTGTGGATCACGGTGGGTCGCTGCCGGGTTCTCTTGTCGATCGGGCGTAGAGGTCGTATTACTCATACGGTGAATTCGACCTGCGACGCCGATACAATATTCCTCCCTACGTTGATTTTTGTAATCCTAGTAATTGATTGAGTCGTCGGCCATCGGCGGGTATATTTGTGCTGTCATATTTGTGCTCATGGGTCTCTTGCCTCACCCATCTTCGCCTTTTGCCGCCTTTGTTGCTTGTGTTCTTCCAGTTTGATGCTTGCGCCTCTTTGTGCTAATTAATGGAAAGCTTTCAAGGATATCGGAAGAGTGTGCTTCGTGTCTGCTATTATAGGCTTGCTCCCTAAACCCTAAATCCTATAATTAAGGTCCCGTTCAGAAAGGAGGAAACTTTTCTATTTTCCAATGTTTTTGTTATAAAATGAAATGATGCTTACAAAATTTCTATACAATTTTTAAGGTGAAAGAGGAACATTGGGTGTATATATAGTATAGGGATATAGGATATTGTGGTATACATCTCGATGACGTACCAATTAAACAAAGAGAAAGTACAGATTAGTCAAATGGGAGGTTATGCATCAACCTAAGGACCAGGGTGGTCTAGGAATCCAAAATCGAGAAATTTAGAATAATAAGTGCTTGCTTAGTAAGTGGCTATTTAAGTTATTGAATGAAGATGGGATATGACAAGAATTATTAAGGAATAAGTATATTAAAAATAAGACACTAGGTAGTTGTGAAAACAAACCAACATATTCACATTTCTGGAAAAGTTTAATGAATGTTAAAGATATCTTCTTTAACTTAGGACATTTTGTTGTCAAAGATGGGTCACAAACACGCTTTTGGGTTGATACTTGACTGGGCAACAAACCTCAAAGATAAGTTTCCTGGGTTGTTTAATATTGTAAGAAGAAATCAAGATACAATAGTTAAAATATTGAGTACCCCCATACTAAATATTTCTTTTTAGAGAAATCTGGTGGGGCTAACTTGTCAAATTGGCTTGGTATTGTGGAATCCTTACAACAAGTAAACTTGCTACATGAAAGCGATGTTTTTGTATAAGATTTAAAAGCCTTTGGAACTTTTACAGTCAAGTCTATGTATGCTACTTTAATTAACAATGGGGAAGAGTGTCACAAGATATTTGGAAAACGAAGTTGCCAACGAGAATAAAAATTTTCATGTGGTATGTAAAAAGAGGGGTTATTCTAACCAAGGATAACTTGGCTAGGAGAAATTGGAATGGAGATAAACAGTGCTCTCTATGTAATCTTTCAAAACAATTCAACACCTCTTTTTTTGATTGCTTCTATACTAAATTTTTGTGGCGCTCCATACATTTACTTTTTTGGAATAACACCTCCTTCAAATAAAAATGATTTGTTTCACAATTGGTCTAAGATGGGGAACAAAAAGTATAATACATTGTTATTAAAAAGCAGCATCCTGCACTTCTTTGGGCAATTTGATAGCAAGGAATGAGGTAGTTTTTGACAAATGCAAACCAAAACCTCTTTTTGTAGGTATTGTTCCGTGGAACACATTGGCTACGCCGAGTGGGCAAAATTGCAGCGGCGTGAAGATATACAAGATCAACTGACCTCCGTGGCACGTCACCTAGAAACGTTAGCTCTAGTTTTCTCCGATTCAAGTCGTTGGCTGTCACAAAGACATGTTGGTTATGTTTAGTCAAAGACTTTTATTTACTTGCTCCATTTGCTGCGTGTGTATGGCTGGAATTTTGTTTCAGCAGAACTTCGAAGTTGGGTTTGGATCTTGTAATAACTGTCCTGATTCTATCCTTGGATAGATGAAGCCGGATGTTTATCCTTTATCTAAAAAAGAACCAATTAAACAAAGACGGATCAAGCTCGATCTGTGAATAATATAGTTGGACCTTTTTTTTTTTTTCGAAGAAATATAGATGGACCTTATATACACAGCCCACTATAAATACCAATTCATGGAAAATTATCCTTTCCTTATTACATACACGAAGTCCTGATGGACTGTACTGTGTCCAAAATCCAAACGGCCACTGACATGGTGTAGCGTTTTGAGCTGCTGTAGCTAGCCAACGACAGGAGTCTTGACGACGAGGCCGCTGGAGGCATCGGCGATGATGATGACGCGCTGGAGGTTGTAGTCCTTTGGCAGCGGGTCCGTGTCAGTGTAGAAGACAGTCGACACGTCCGGCCGGTCCCCTTTGATCTCGTCTGACGCGTCCACCATCGGCCACCCCACCACTTCCGGCCACGACGTCTTGTCGCCGCCGTCGTCGTCCCTGGGGGTGGCGCCCCGGGTAAGAACTCTGCCCATCCTTGAGTCTTCGGCTGGGCTTCAGTTCTTCACTTGCGACTGATAATAAGCTCTAAAACGAATGTGCAGTATCGTATCGTATTTATACTGCTACTGGACACATATACATATACCCTATTAAGTTCATGTGCTATATATATATCAAAGAAGCTTTGCGTGACTCTCTGGACCCGTCGTCACTAATAACCCTTGAAAGCGTCACTAATTAACATTTCTGGCGTAGTGTTGCATGTCGCGATAGACAACAGATTTGTTAGCTACATACAGATCCAAGATAGCCAGCCTTGTAATTTAGGTACGGTTCCATGCATCTTGTTAGCCACGTCGATCGTCGTCTATATCCAAGTGGACTGCCCATTTAATATCCGCTGGTATCGATAATCTGTTTTTTCTATCAACTATAATTGTCATCAGGAGATTTATTAATAAACTTGCTTGTCCTTTCAGAATGTCAGCACAGATATGATAGCGTACGAGGGTACGTCGGCGAGGCTGAAGACGCTAGCTGCTAATGTGGATTGTGCTGAAGCTCTGTGTCAAGCTGGGCACACGAGCACACGAGCTAGGCAAGTGATCGATCGACGGCGTGCGTGATGACGATCGGTGTGTTCCCTCTCTCGGCGAGCATTAGAGCATCCTATGTGGAGTAGTATGCAATCCACTGACCCGGCCGTATATATACATCAGGAGATGCATCCGTAGGGATTGAGATCAGATGCACACCTACTCTATTTTTTCTTCCACTCGGGTAATCCTATTTCCATGAGTAAAACAGAAATACAAAGAGTTTAAATCGTTCAGAAAAATAAAAATAAAAAAAAAAAAATAAAGGCACAGTAGCCCAACTCTTACAAACTGACAATAACCACGATCTGGCGAAACAGCCCGAACTAGCTACCAGCTCTGAACAGAAGGTACCAACAGAAACTATCTCGAAGGATTTTTTTTCGAGATCACGCCCCACCCAAACAGGCAATCGGGCGTATTTCATTAAGCGAGAGAATTTTTTGAAATACAGTAAACGAGAGGACGGCAACATGTGGTTGCCGAAGCCCACCCGACAACAACTCACACACGGTTGTGATTACAAATAAACCGATACAACTAGAAGCCGCACCCGCTGACCTAGACCTCGTCCTCCAACCCAGCCAAGTTCAGATCCAAGGTGTTACGTCGAAGCGTCCGTTCAAAAGAATGTGAAAACGCTCCTTCTTTTTTCGCACCAAGTCGACGTGTCCCGGAAGACGTCCTTGAGCTGACTCTCAGCCACAACTCATCCTCAACCTCAATGCCAAGCTTCCTCAAAAGCACGACCTGGGCCTGCCTGGTGACATTCTCCGCCCGCGGCGTGTTAGCAATGCGCTCACTACGCCGCAGCGGGACGACAGGTGCCGGGATCCTGGAGCGGCGCAACTGCGGCCTCTCCAGGAGAGGCGTCTCCAACGGTAGGCAAATCGACGCCTCTATCTCCTCCTGCACCGTAGCGGCGAATGCCTCTAGCCCCACCTGCACCGTAGCAGCGGAGGCCACATCGCCAGTGGGCGCGGCAGCCGACTGACTCTCCAACACCCCCTGGACGGAAACCGCACCGGTAGCAGATGACTCAGAGGGTGCCGGCACATCGAGGGCAACAAGCGCAGGGGAGGGCCGAGCTTCTGTCTCCTGAGCCGCCAAAGGGTCCACTGGCACATCTGAACCATCATGCCCAGCATCCAGGCACAAAGGGGCGACAACTCGGAGGAGACCCCAACAGCGAGTCCGGCTCAAGCAGCCCCCAAACGGGCGAAAAGGAGCTCCTCCAACATGGGATCAACCCACACGGGAGGCCCCTCGTACCAGCGCCTTTCGACCATCGAGGGGTCCTGCACCGGGAGCCGACCACCTCGCAACAACGCCCGCGGGCGACGGCGACGATACTCCCCCGGGCGCCTCAAAAGAGGCGCCCCTGCGGGCGGCGAAGGTCTTCGCCGCCGCCGCTATGGCCGACGCCGCCGAGGCCTACCGGTGTCCGTCGCGACACCTGCGTGGCCCCAGCTGAAGACTGGTTGGTCGACGGAGAAGCAGCAGTAGCATGGCGTGGTGGGTCGGCCCCCTCGCCCGCTGCCACGGCAGGTCAGCCCCCTCGTTGACGACTTTGCCACGGCCTTAGACAACCGGCAGTCCCCGGGCGAGGTGGCGAAGGCCGTGGATAACGCAGGCAAACGGCGTGGCAGCCGACAAGTTGCCACACGATGCGAGTAGGACAGGCAAAACACCCACCATGCCGGACCCCTACAAGACGTCCGATCGTGGCGGGCGTGGTGGGCGAGACCTGAGACGCGTGCCCAACGCCAGCGGTTTGGGATAAGCTATGACAGGCCGGAGATCACAGTATACATCTTTGACGTCGGCGACACCAGCCCGCCTGGATACGACCCCACTTTGAAAATGCGATTTCTAAAAACATAGTAGGGACGGAGAGTTAGGGCGGTTATTTAAAACCGCCCCTACAGTAGCTTACGAGCTGTCCCTACAGTACGCGTTTGTAGTAGTATGGGCTATATGTTTTAATCAGATTAACCTCGGATCAAGTTTTGTTTAGAGGCGGACAAAGTAACAACCTATAGAAATCCGTTTTACGTGCCTTTTCCAGTATATAGAAATTTTACAACAGTTGTTCACCTTGAGCTTGAAGCATGGAGTACTGCACACGGATGGTGACACCGTACCATCATTGGCGAAGGAAATATATTTAGACATCGAGCGAGACTGCAGGACCAGAGGACGCTTACGCATGCAAGTAGCCTTTGGAAATGTGGGAGGCCTACGACAAGCGAGTGATGAGCAACAAGACAGAGCACGGCGATCGACACAGAGCAGATGGTCATGTTACCTGCACATCGACGGTGACGAACAAATCACTTACACGTCGGCGGTGACGATCGAGCGGCAAACGCCATATACATATGACGAGATCGATGCACAAACCTAACCAAACCAACACGCCATGTGTATATAAAGACCTAGACGTAGTAGTAGTACAAACAGGTTATGCACGCAGTAGAGACGAGAAGATGAGGAGGACACTGATGACAAGAGAGGAGCAGCGAGCCCCGATAGAAATGGCGGACGACGACTTGCCGGACCCGGACCCGGACAAGACGTCGTGGCCAGAGGTGGTGGGTTGGCCGGAGCTCAACGCCGCGTTCAGGATATGCTATGACAGGCCGGAGGTCACCGTAGACTTCTTCAACGTCGGCCAGGCCGGGCCAGATGATGGATACAACCCAACGCGCGTTGTTGTCTTCGTCGACGCCAACCTGCGGGTCGCCTTAACCCCTGAGCTTGGCTAGCTCAGATCCGATCCATACCTAGCTATATATATGTCGACATGCTAGTGACATATACTCTCTTCTTTCTAAATTGTAAGTCGTTTTGGCTTTTATATCTAAATAAATAAATATATATATTTATGCCAAAACGACTATTTACAATTTGGAGTTGAGTAGTAGTAGCTAGCTGCTTCAACCGCTATATATACCGTCATTATGAAAATAATAATAATACTCAAGCTTCTCAGTTGAACCTGGTTATTGGTTTGGACATCATCGTCCTAGTTCGTTTCTGCCCTTAATTAGAAATAATTACATCTTCGATGTGCTTTTCTGGTGTGCTTTCGAGTTCTCCTAGCGCTGTTGTTTTGTCTTCTGGCCCCTGGGTTCCACCGGTTCGCTCGCAAGTCGAGCAGGTTCGGCCAAAGCACCACCACCATAGCTGCTCTTTCTCCTAGGGCCACCTCGATCCCTTTTGCTTTCAACGTTTCTGGTATTTCACCGCGCCATTTCTCTCAAAGCCATGGAAAGCTCGAGCAACAACCATGTGGGCGCTAATGTTGTGCTAGGCCTTAGCATTTGAACACTGGGTCGTCACTCTAGTAATGAAAGGCAAAAGATAAATGAACAACAGAGAAAGACATAAGGCACTTATCCTTAACAGAAGGAATTAATTAGGGGTTTCCACTCCTTTTTCCAGGCTATTGAAGAGCACTATCTATACACATCCGTATCTTTTTCAATGAAAGTAATGCTGATGAGGACATCACTCATATGGATACAAACAACACTCCTCAATAGGCTATACAAAGGTCCAATCACTCGCGCACGTGCTCGACAATTGCATTCACAGCCTTTAAATCTTCGGCTAAGCCTCTTAGCTGCTGTCCTCTGCAACAGCTAAGAGAAGCTATAGCCGGAGATAGCTCCAGCTAAGGCATTTAGCTGATTTTGCAAAAATCAGAAAAAGTATAGAACTTTGGCATAAGAATTATGAAGTGATCCATAACCAATTCTCTAAGACCTTCAGATATACCATAAAATGGGCCTTCGTGGGCTAGGTTTTACACGTTGAAGAGTGTGCTGCCGTTTTGGGCCTTTGTGAGCTTCTATTTCGTGGGCTGCGACCATTATCTCCGGTAATCTCTAGCTATTAGCGGCAGCGATTATTTAGCGCTAAAAGTTGCTTCTCCTATCTGTACTCTTCTCTAGCGGCTCTCTAAAACTTTGATTTGAAACCATGTTCACAGGTGAGCTCGTTCCTAAGTAACCTTTGTTATGCTTTTGAGAATAGATTGCTACCTACTGATTTTATCTTGCTTAGAAACAATGGAGAGGGTCAACAAGTTCTTTGGGACATTGAACTGGGAGCAGAGGTGCAGCAAGGGCGTGCAACGCAAGCCGGAGGTCCAGTCCAAGCCGAGCCCGAGTCTGTCCCGACCTCGAGGACCCGTCTGCACTAAATGTGGTCTTACAGGCGCATCCGGACTTCGTTTTTCGACGCACCACATATGGTGGAAAGATAATTTGATGAGGAAGCCAACCCAACAAGTGGAGACCACGATAGATTTCTGGATCAATGGTAATATTCGAAACAAGTCAGCGGTCTTGATGTTGCATCATCAATTTTTGATCCAATGGGCCGTCTATCGTGTTGGAGCCCATTAGGTGTGTATCCAGGGGATAGCGACGCCCCTAAACCCTTTATTAGCAACCACCGCCGCTGTCTTTAGGTTTTAGGTTTTGCTTAGATTATTCTGTCCATTGGTAGTCTCCGTACATCAGTTTGTGAAACCCCAACTCGTGTGCTTAATCATTCGGCTGCAGTTTGTCCCAAAATTTTGAGCTGCGTTCTTTCGAGTTCTTTCTTGTGTCTTCGTTTGGCAGGCAAAGATTAGCCTTTTTGGCGAGGTCAACCGGTTGGAGACACGGAATGGTGCTAAGATTGTAGGTTTGAGTCTTTTCGATCTGAAGCCGGATCGGTGTGTCACGCTCCACCAAAACAAGAGATATCACACCTTGACGGAAGATCGGGAATCACATCCCCATCAAATGCCCCCTACTACCAGCAACCTATTGCATATTTTTGGATTCTCGGCATATTGAATCCACTTCTAGCCTTCCTAGGTTGACGCCTTTCTCTTCTTGTCGCCATTCCTACTGTGCTCCTACCGCCCGGCACTCGTTGGGCTTCGCCGAAAGGAGAGGGTCTCATGGCTTCTAGGCACAGCGCGGCCCATTCAACCGCTTCGCACCTTTGATGAACTGGCCAACCTGCACAACGTCATATGACTTCACATCTATCAATTCACCTAAAACGAAATATACAAGTCCTTGCGACGATAGCTAGTGACGGAATTTGAGCCCATCTCGCTCTTTCAGCATGGTTGTGAGCCAAAAGCTCTTTCAGCATGGTTTTGAGCCAAAAACGAAATTCATCTATCAAGCTCTTTCAGCATGGTTTTGAGCCAAAAACGAAATTCATCTATCAAGCTCTTTCAGCATGGTTTTGAGCCAAGAGCCTTTCGCCCATCTCGCTTATCTTTGCATGAATCTGATGATCGATGCCAAAACACCATTTCACCTGATGATAGCACCACGAGGTTATCAAATTTCTGACGGTGAAACAGAGGTGGAAAGGCTATAGCGACGGAGTGCAGAGATTTCATGCCTCTCCCCCAACGTGCAAAGGCTCTTTCACCGACCGATGATGTCAGTTGATGAAACAAAACCAAACGTATGGTGATGGTAGCGCTGAGATCGACTTTGTGCCTCCCCGCCCCCAGCAGAACTGCTAAGTCGGCTACCATATGGAGCCCACGTTAATATTCGACGATGGATTTTTGCCATGTAACATGTACTAACTTCATTCCAAATTATAAAGCCCCAAACGTCATGGTGATGGTAGCGCTGAGATCGACTTTGTGCCTCCCCAGCAGAACTGCTAGTCTGCTACCATATGGAGCCCATGCTAATATTCGACGATGGATTTTTGCCATGTAACATATACTAACTTCAAATTTCAAATTATAAAGCGTTTACTGTTTTGATCTAAAGTTTGACCACTCATCTTATTTAACATTTGTACAAAATTTCATATTTTTTTGTTGTGGCTTGCTTTATTAATAATATTGACAGTATTTGCACAATTTTTTTCAATAAAACGAATAGTCAAACTTGGTTTTAAAAAGCTTGCAGACATAGTTGAGAATGACGACATCCAGGTAACATAGCGTACTCTCTCTGTCCCAGAATTGAAGACGTTGTACCATTCAAAATTTGTACCAAAATGAAAGAGATTCTAGCTTTTGTCCGGTCACTGCATGTGCTGCAGCCTAGTCTGCTGCACAGCAGCCTAGCCTGGCACCCCACTCACTCCCTATTAGCTGACACTAGCTCTCTCTATATGCCAATTCACACACAACAACAACTTTTTTTTGACAAACAGAATAGGGGTAACAGGGTCATTTGTGGGCTTCGTTGGTGCCTACGCTCCCACCCAGAACGTTAAGCATTCTGGGACAGAGCGAGTACTGATCATTCACGTAAAGATAAGATCAATCACCAGCACGTCGATGGTCACAACATGGGCGTGGTAAATGTATATCCTTCGAATCTGTTTATTTTATTGACAACGCAATAATATATGTACGCTGATTCTATTCAAATGATGAACAATCACTTACACCTCGACAGTGACGATCACCTAACGTCATACAATAACAAATAATGACGAGATCGATACAAACCAAAGTACCAAACGAAACCAACATGCCGTGTGTATATAAACACCTAGCTAGTCATAGTACTAGCAAGTTAAGCACGCGGTAGAGACGAAGACATGAGGACGACACTAATAACAAGAGGTGAGCCGCGAGCCTTGCTAGAAATGGCGGACGGCGATGTGCTGCCACCGGACCCCAACAAGATGTCGTGGCCAGAGGTGCTGGGTTGGCCGGAGCTTAACGCGGGGTTCAAGATAACCTATGACAGGCCGGAGGTCACGGTATACTTCTTCGACGTCGGCGAGACCCGGCCGCCTGGATACGACCCCATGCGCGTCATTGTCTTCGTCGACGCCAACCTGCAGGTCGCCTTAACCCCTCTACTTGGCTAGCTCGCAATCGGATGGGATCCACAGCTATATATCTCGACATGCTAGCGACATATATATACTTCCTCTATTCTAAATTGTAAGTCGTTTTAGCTTCTATATATAGATAAATAAAAGAATGTATGAGGCCAAAATGACTATTTATATTTTGGATTTGAGGAGTACTAGCTAGCTGCCTCAATCTCTATAATATAATCATCCGAGCTGATATATCATCTTTTTTGAATATAATAATAGCCAAGCATGCTGCATTGTGGAGTACCCTGGCGTGCCGTTAAACACGGTACTTATGCCTGTAATGAATTCATATAATATTTGTCTTCATTCAAATACATATATAAATTTAATGAATTTAACTATTCGTGTGGCAATTGTGTGTGATGATATGGTATCTGGAGGTGATTAGCTTAAGCGACTAACTTAGAATCACTTTTAAATAAGATATAGCTGTCTTAAGACAACTGCCTCTAAAAGTCAAGATATCAAGAGGGGCCTGGAGCCAGGGTACCGTGGCCTGGCTATGTAGTTTTGTCCCCTGGCTGAACATCAGCACAACAATCCCCACATAATTTTTTTTCCCTTCTCACGACATTTTCTTCATTTATCGTGATCTGATGCTATGACTAGAATCTCCTGCTCGCTCTCTACTCATACCGCGCACGGCACATCCACTTGCATCCCACTTCCGCACATCTAGCCACGGAGTTGGGTTGTTTATATAGGGTGGATGCCTCCTAAAGAGTAACGGAGGTAGGAAAGGTAGGTTCAAGCGTTGAATTTGCTCGTGAGCGTAATGTTATAAGCCTGCTGCTCTGGGCGTATTGGTATAAGCCTGCCTGACTGTGAGACCGACGGGTCTAACCAAGATGAAAGTCGGTCATAATGACCCGGGAGTCCCATGTGGAAGGGTTCTCGCTCAATGGATCAAACGCACGCCGAGATAATAGGCTGTCTCCCAAGAGCTGTTATGGACAAAGTTGTTTGGTACCACTACATCCGAGCCATCCAACCGTGGACGGCTGCGTGCCAGATTACGCTAGTCGCTAGCTACCAGCCACGGTTGTGCCACCCATCCATCGATCCTCAGATGCCAACATCCAGTAGGTTGTAGGCCATGCCCTCCACCTATTTGCTCTCCACGACACTCATTTTTTTACGTGTATATATATATTTCCACCAAAATGTTTTTGGTGTAGGATGACGTGTATATAGGTGATGGCAGGTACGGTTAGCGTGATGGAAGGATGGTGATCGCGTCCCAAGTGCGTGTTCTCACAGTTACGCTGAGGCTCCTTTATATCTTGTTTTGAGCAGTTTCTAGTTTGCTATCGTGTGTGTAAGCAACCGGTGTAAAGTAGCTTGTGCTAGCACACTATTACTGATGTAATTTTGTTTGTAGTCGCTAGTAAACATTAGTGAAAAGAGCACTGTCCTCTCCTCTGGCAGGTGTTGTTCTTCATGTACTCGTTTCTTCTTGCGTGCTCCCTGTGTTCTAGGCTTGAGACTGTGTTCAACAATTGTGATTATGCTCGATCCTCGGTACTAACAAATTTCTTCAGTTCCCACCATGTATAGGCACGGACTCCAGGATACTGATGTCTGCGCTCTCTGCGATCAGGCATTGGAGACCTGTGGACACCTGGTGCTCGGTTGCCCCTATGCTTCTCGATATAGTTGTTCAAGCTAGCTTCTCGACATAGTTGGGCTAGCGGGTCTGGTGCCTGAGGGGACGCATGGCCATCGAGGTGCTCAAAGCTAAGAAAATGCCGTGAGCTAGGCAAGGCGGACGGATTGATGTGCAATGTGAGGCAAAGGCGGCGACAACCCCGTGCATCGTAAAAATTATACATGCCATTATATAATTTCTAATAGGACATAAAACGTATATTCCAATAGCAGCATATATATATATTTTTTTTGAACTAGATATAATAAACACTTATGTACGGTCTCTCCTAAGCATATGTAGAAATTGCCATATTATTTCATAGTGGCTACCAGCCGGGGAGGCTTCAAAACAAATCACCAAATTCTTTTCTACAGCTACCTGGGTGCATGCTCCAAAACAAATAAGCAAATGCATAGTATGTACAGCTAGCTAGTAGTAATTGGGTGCCCTGTCAACAAATCCAAGATGCCAATACAATACCAAATATACAGCAGCTCCATGTACTAGATGGCATGTATATATAAGCTATGTGAAACTTTTCGTAAGCACGTATGTATGCATAGATAGATGATGCGTACGCATGCGACAAACTATGTGAAAGTTCCTAAGCGCGTATGTATGCATAGCTAGATGGCATGTATATATAAGCTCCATGTGTGTAGCTAAAAGCGCAGCCACACAAAAGTTGGACTAGTTCTTCTTCTTTGATCTTCTACATATATAGTTAGCAACATGTCTTTTTGCGCATAGTTACTCATCGCAATGGCCAGAGCGATGGATCAAAAGTCCATCTGGTGGGTGCGACGACCGTGTGCCACCGGACAGCAAGAACAGGCATATCCACGTCTTCGTCAACCGCTGGCCATTTAGCTTACTAGTGTGCTATGCATGAATGTTTAAGTAGATATTTGTCGGTTATGTTTATGCTTTGATGTATATGAGGCTCCCAACCGAGCAGTGCGAGTGGCTGTCATCTCGACCACCATGCATGCATGGACATGGTATGGGATGGATGCATGGCGGTCAGATATTACACTCACTCGCATTATTTGGTTGTGAGCTTTGGATACATCTTGGAATAAACATAAGCATGCAGTGTATTGATGAGTATACCTCCATTTACTGTTTTTTTTACTTTTACCACCCATCTAAGGATTATTAATGAGACGATATCATGGGATGAGTATATATAGAAACGTGGTGTCTCCATCTTAAATCATTCTCTCTGCTTACAAGATAGAGGCACAACCATATGAAACAATGCTGGCAGTCTTAGGGCTTCACTGAAACGAGAAAGGGTGTCACGGCTTCAAGTCATAGCGGCCCTTTCAACCGCTTCACCCCTTTGACGAACAGGCCAAACGGCACAACTTCGTATGACTTCACGTCTATTAACTCACCTCAAACAACATATGCAAGAAATTGCGACGATAGCTCGTGACAGAGGAGGGCGAAAGCTCCAGCCTGGCTTTGAGACGAAAGCCTTTCGCTCATCTTGCCTATCGTTGCATGAATCTGATGACGATCATGCTAAGGGCGCGGGTGACAAAACAGCGTTTTACCTGAAGGGTTATTTGATTCCTGACGGTGAAACAGAGGTGTGGAAAGGCTCTGTAAGATTTCATGCCTCCCCCCACCCCTAGATTGTTTCACCAACCGATGATTTCAGTCGATGAAATAAAAAACCAAAGGCCATGTTGATGGTGGGCCTCAGATCGGCTTTGTGCCTCGCCCCCCCTAAAGTGTCGCACCAAGGGTTCAAATCCTCGGTGTGACACTTTATCCCGGATATATTCTAGAATTTTTTCCTGCGCTGCGCATTAATGGTATGCGACGTCCCCGTCGACAGCAAGACGTCTGTGGTGACTTCGTGAACTTCAAGATTGCCGCTCAGTCCTTCAAGGTGCTCATAGGGGTAGGGTTTGCGTCACGTATGTTCATAGGGGTGAGTGTGCGTGCGTGTTGAGCGTCTGCGTTGTCTTGTGTAATCTCAAAAAAAAAATTGTTAGTCGGCTACCATATATGGATCCCACATTAATATTCCACATTGGATTATGCCATATTTTATATACTAAATCAATTCTAAATTATATAACGTTTGATTTCATGACCTCATGTTTGACCACTCCTTTTATTAAAAAAATTTATACAAAATTTCATATCTTTTGTTGCGGCTTGCTTTATTAATATTTTTTTCAAAACAGACTGAAATTTGACAATATTTGCATAAAAGAAAATTGGAATAAGATATGTGGTCATACTTGGGGTAAAAAAAAGTCGAACATCTTATAATTTCGAATAGAGGGCGTAGCTTGCAGGTATAGTTAAGATCAACAACATTCATGTAACGTTCTTATTCAAAAGATATGATCAAATCAACAGCACATGTCGATGGTAACGACACGAGCGGCAAATGCATGCTTCCCACCTGTTCACTGACACCACAAATATAGGTACGGTGATTGTTTTCGTATGATGAACAAATCATCGTACACGTCGGCTGTGACGATCGACTAAAGTAAAAAAAATAACAAATATTGACACGATCGATACAAACCAAACCAAACCAACATGCCGTATTTATATAAGCACCTATAAGCTAGACACAGTACTAGCAAGTTAAGCACGCAGTAGAGACGAAGATATGAGGACACTAATAAATAGAGACAAGCCGCGAGCTGCTAGAAATGGCCGACGACGATCTGCCGCCACAGGACCCCAACAAGACATCGTGGCCGGAGGTGGTGGGCTGGCCGGAGTTCAACGCGGGGTTCAGGATATGCTACGACAGGCCAGAGGTCACGGTATACTTTTTTCTTCCTTGGCGATTTCCCGCCGCCGGGATACAACCCCACACGCGTCGTCGTCTTCGTCGACGCCAACCTACAGGTCGCCTTAACCCCTCGGCTTGGCTAGCTCAGATGCGATCTTCCGGCATGCTTTCGCGTTCTCCTGGTGCTGTTTTCTTCTAATCCCTGGGATCCACCGGTTTGCTCCCAAGTTTGAATAGGTGGTGGATCGAGCATACGCAGCTGGAAAACTCCGTTTGAATTCAAGCAAGGCTGGCAGGAATGGTTAGCGCGCTAGAAGGATGTTGACTGCATCCACATTGAGTGTGTGTTCACGCAGTTTGCTATCGTGTGTATAATCTACCGGTATAAGTAGCAGAGACAAGTAGTTTGTGTTAGCACATTATTACTCGTGTAATTTTGTTTGTAGTCTCCAGTAAACATCAGTGAAATTAAAGTGGACTGTCCTCTGGCAGGTGCCGTTCATTCACTACAGGAGACGCGTCCTTTGCGAGTGCGCGCCGCGACGGCAAATGCTTAGAAGCACTCGGCGAAGGCTTCGCCGAGTGCTGCACTCGGGCGACCCGCACTCGGCGAAGATTTACTCGGGCGAAGCCATCTTCGCCCGAGTGCCAAAGTACTGCAGTCGGCGAAGAGTTCGCCCGAGTGTCGTGTCAGCACTCGGCGAACCCGGCGTCGACCGTTAAATATGGAAGGGCCTTTGCCGAAGTGCCAAACGCCCGCACTCGGCAAAGATTTGAATATTTTAAATCTTTGCCGAGTGCCAGATGTTGGCACTCGCAAAGTATTTATTTTACGAAAAAACAAATAGACTTTGCCGAAAGTGCCGCATGCAATGGCACTCGGCAAAGTTATGGTCATTTTGCCGAGTGCCACCTTTTGCACTCGGCAAACCTGCCATTTTTCCTGCGGGTTACCCGGCTTTGCCGAAAGTGCCGCACTCGGCAAAGCTGGGAATTTCATTTTTTGCTGTTTCTATTGCTTGTTGCTGCAAATCAACATATACATATACCATAAACATTCATATATACATCATAAACCACATAGATCACCGATTCACATATATAATCCACATATCTCACAAATTCACATATATAATCCACAAATTCACATATATAATCCACAAATACCACAAAATCCAACATGTCCAACAACCAAACGGAATCTAACATGTCCAACATCGAAACGAGATCCGTCCACAAAGCAACATATCCAACATCTAAAATAAATCCATCACCACCACCTCAACTTGACGGCCCGAACCGTGGCCTCCCCGGGTGCGAAGAGCCCTCACCTTGCCCCGGATACCACCCGTGCTGCGGCGCCGATCGGGGGTACGACCACCCGTGGTGTGGAGGGGCGTGTGGAAGCCCGTAGTGTGGTTGCTGCGCGGCGGAGGAGGGAGCAACGCCACCCCACGTGTAATTGTCTGGTCGGGCCGACCGGATAGGCTGGATGGGGTGGAGAAGGGCCACCCGGAGGAGTCGGGTTCGAACCCGCCCGGCCGTAGCTGCACAAGTGTGAGGCGATCTCATTAGTACCGCGGGTGAGCCGCACATGCCAAATAAATGAACAACAACATATACTCACCGGAGTCTGTTCCACGAGGAGGAACGGGAAAGCGGGGGTGGAGCGAACAGCGAGGGAGGCAACGGAGGCGGGGTCGGACCCGGGATGGGAGGCCACGGAAGTAGCTCGCCACGTCCTGCGGTGGCGCACCGAGTGTTGCGTGATTGCCTCCAACTCCCGCCGATGGGCCTCTGCACGGGCGCTGCCTGGCCGCAAAACTCTTCCGCTGGGCCTGCTGCACGGCCTCCGGCTCTGCCATCCGGACCTGCAATATTACAACCGTAACATTGAAACAATGCATATGTAGCGAAAATGTGTAAAACCGGTGAACGACCGATGAAACTGAAGTTACCGCATCGTCCGCATGGAGCTCGACCGCCGAGGTGCTATGGGGATGTCGGTGGAGGTCGTGCTCCTTGAGCGAATCACCCTCGACCATGAGGGGCGGTCGATCGCGGCTGTTGGCCATCCGGCCGGCCGTCTTTGCTTCCCTCCTCCCAACCTCATCACCGTGTGCGTGTCCGGGGGCGCGGTGGCTGGATCGAAGTCCTCCCCATAGCGCCGCTTGGCCGCCTCGGCGTCTTGGGTAAGCTTGGGGTAGACGCTGGCGTTCTTTGTACGCCTCGGGCCCTTCGCCGGTCGTAGACGTTGGCCGGGTCGGTCGCCGCCGTGAGTCAAGGCCCACCCCAGCGTGCTCGCCGACCTCCTGGTTTCCATGCGGTTAACTGCGAGGAGAACACGAGATGGTTAGAAGTGAAGAGATTTGAGCGCTTGAATAAAAATATCAACACAATCGTACCCATCTATCCATATACACGGGGAGGGGCACGCCGCCTTGGTGGTGTGGAGCGCCTTGCATCTCCAGGCGACACCTCCGACGGAGTCTCTTGTACTCGCACGTCTCGTCCCAAGAGCCACTTGTCCACAATGGCCTCCCCAAAGAGTCCTTGTACTTGCCGCACCACTCCCATAATACATCCGCATGACATAGCGAGAGGATTAATGGAAGTCTCCGCTTATTTTTTTATTGAAGAAATCTGAATAAATGCGTTCTACGAACACCTGGATGTCTTGCTCCCGGTGAGGTCGGTCTCCCCCTCCTCGAGCATCATCTCCCTTGCTTCGTTCTTCTTCACCACCTTGCCAAGCACGCCGGGCGTTGTAGGAGGTGATGCAATAAACACGCGCCTCGTGGGTACAGGTCCTGAGTCGTTCTCGGCCCCACATCCCCGCACTCTAGCGGCCTCCTCCTCCTTCCCCGCCTCGCCGTGAAAGTAGTTCTCGCATACGAAAACATGTATCATTCAATTATTTAAGAAACATAGTATTCAAACGACGTGAAGTAATCCCCCATACACACTCACCCAAAAGTCCGTCTTGATCTTCCCGGCAAGTCCGCCTCGTTCACGCCAAGACGAAGTGGTCCCATCGTCCGGGGAACCTCCCTCACGTTGTTCCCGAGGTCCACCGGGCCGGGGTAGTTCTCTCTCCTGTCGGCCGGGCTCGGATGCCATTGATATGGCGCGCCTTTGCCCCCCCTCCGCTTACAATCTTCCGATTCTTGCCGCGAGGCATTAAGACAAATTGTTAGTTTGAAGTTCGATTTTCAACATGTCATATGAAGAAGTAGTGAAAATATCAATGGCTACTTACTTTTCACCGTTGGGTCGAATCACGGGGCGGCGGTGAAAAGGGATCGGCCCCTGGGGAGGCTCGAGGCCCCGCTAGGGTAGACCTTGGCGGCACTCGAGGAGGACGTGTGGACAGGTGTCTCTTCGACCTTTGGAGTCCGAAGTCTGAAGCGGTGTGGCCCGACGAGGGCTGGCCCGACGACGGCCCCCGGCTGGCCCGGACCTGCCCCGGCCGGTCCGACGACGACACAAAGTCAAGCCTCCTCGTGGGCGGACGACGTCGGCCGCGCCTCGGCGTCTCCACCGTCGGGGGCTGCTCGTCGGCCTCCTCCCTCGTCGGCCTCCTCCTCGTCGGCTGGGGAGAGGGTGAGGGGGTCTCGCGTGGGATCGGACCCCCGGTCGACGTTGCCGCCTTCCGCCCGGCATTTTGTCGAGTCCCCGCAAAACAAATAGTAAACCAATTAGTATTGCAAAATGAACAAAATATAATTGAAAGGTAACAATAATAACAAAATAGTATTACATGATTTAGAAATTATCTCCCCCTGTTCTCGATACCCCTGGCGGGGAGAGTGTGTATCCGGAGAACAACGAGGAGGTGCTTTGCCGAAAATCCAGCTCGGACGGGACTCGAGCATGGATGCTAACCTTGTCTACGCATCCACGGGCTGTCAAAAAACGTGGACAATCCGAAATGCAGATCTGGTCGCGGATATGCACGGATCGCATACCAACGCCTCAGATCTCTTTCGGACGGGGAGACGCCTAACTGGGTCGCTCTGTAGAACAAAAAACTACAAGGACGGGGCGGAGGTGATTCATACCTACGGGGTCGGTGGAGACGTGGTGCGGCAAGACCCGCCCGCGAGGACGGCACGGGGTCGCCGAGTCCCTCCCACGTGTCCTCCTACAAAACAAGGCCAAAAAATAGTTAGTGTCGACTCTAAATTTCGGCGGCAGACCTCCCCCGCACGGGGAGGTTCCCAAAACTTACAAAAAACATGGCACGAAGGCCAACAACCACATGCATATACCGAGAATGGGCACGAAGGCCACCAACCACCAATATGGGCACGAAGGCCACCAACCATCAATATATCCAACCACATACTTTTACTTCTCAAGTATTACCATAACAATTACTACTAATCCTACAACTATTACTAACAACTACTAAAAATACTAATACTAACCCTACAACTATTACTAACAACTACTAACACTACTAATACTAACCCTACAACTACTAACCCTACAACTATTTACTAACTACTACTACTAACCCTACAACTAACACTACTAGAAGAATAGAGCTTAATTACCTTGGTTTTGTGGCAACACGAACGACGGCGACCGGCGTCAATCACCTTCTTCCTCCTCCCTTCCTCTTCTTCCTCCTTCTTCCTCTTCTCCCTCTTCTCCCTCCTCTCCTTCCTCTTCTTCCTCTTCTTCCCTTCCTCCCTCTT
The DNA here is from genome assembly GCA_015847255.1 of Hyparrhenia diplandra. NCBI lineage: Eukaryota > Viridiplantae > Streptophyta > Magnoliopsida > Poales > Poaceae > Hyparrhenia > Hyparrhenia diplandra. The sequence continues at coordinate 32,578 of JADLZK010002014.1, read as the reverse complement.
CCTCCTCACCTTCCCCTTCCTTCCTCTTCCTCACCTCCCCTTTCTCCCTCTGCCGCCCGGCGGGGGCGGGCCGGCGGGGCTTCGGGGCGGGCGGGGGGGGAGGCGGGGGCGGGGCGGGAGGGCGGCGGGCGGGCCGGGGCGCCCCGGCGCGGCGCCTGGGCCGAGCCGCCCGGGGAGCAGCGGGCCAGTGTTGGGGCGGGCCTTGTGGTGGCGGGGGGCGGAGGTCCGGCCTTGTGGAAGGGCAGCCTTGAAGGAAGGGCGGCGGGGCGCGGGCCCGGGAGTCGGCGAGGGCGCCGGGAGCCGGATCCGGCGATTCCGGCGAGGTGGCCGGGCGGGGCTGCGGGCGGCGGCCGGCGCGATGGGCTCGGGCGGGCTCGGGCGAATGAGAGAGAAGAGGGAGAAGAGGGAGCTCCTTGAGACACTTATCCCCGGCTTTGCCGAGTGCAGAAAAGCGGCGCTCGGCAAAAGCCTTGTTTAATTTTTTAAAAAATACCCTTTGCCGTGCCACGCGTCTAGGCACTTCGGCAAAAGCTGGTTGCCGAGTGTCCCTTCGGCACTCGGCAAACTATTCATTTTTTTGAATTTTGCCCCATTTTTTTGTGTTGCCTTGGTACACTAATTACATCTCATCTTCGAATTTGGGACAATTTCAAGTTGTTTTGCTATATTTCATGAATTATTTATATTTTCTTGCATTTTACGGACCACTCCAAATTTGAGCTGCGGTACATGAAATAATGGACGTGGTCATTCAAAAAATGTTATTCATGATGTTTGGCGTATGTTTAGGCTCAATCCGGGGGACTCGCGTGGAATTTCAAACATTTATGTGCGGGAACATGACGAGTTACGTCTTGGGAAGCGTGTTTTAAAATTCTATAAAATCAAACGAAGTTCAAAAATCAGCCGGGTGTCCTGTCATCTCATGAGGTGGGAAAAAGTTTGAGCAAGTTGTGGGATGCTTGAAATCCCGTGTTCTCCACACTTGATCACATGTGATCAAGTGTGGAGATGTCCGGTTTCAAGCATCCGACGCCACAACTTGCTCGAAACTTTTTCAAATTTTTTTCACAGCCTCCCCATGAGATGACAAGACACCACGCCAAGTTTCGATTTTTGAACTTCGCTTTGATTTTATAGAATTTTAAAACACGCTTCCCGCACGTAACTCGTCATGTTCCGGCACATAAATGTTTGAAATTCCACGCGAGTCCCCTCGGATTGAGCCTAAACATACGCCAAACATCATGAATAACATTTTTTGAATGACCACAAATTCATCATTTCATGTACCGCAGCTCAAATTTGGAGTGGTCCGTAAAAATGCAAGAAAATATAAATATTTCATGAAATATAGCAAAACAACTTGAAACTGTCCCAAATTATGAAGATGAGATGTAATTACTTTACTAATGTCACACAAAAAATATGGGACGAAAAAATCAAAAAAAATGCATAGTTTGCCGAAAGTGCCAAGTCCGACACTCGGCAAACAAGTGCTTTGCCGAGTGCCCCGGCGTGTTGCACTCGGCAAAGTAACCCTAGTTTGCCGAAAGTGTCTAACGGCGGGCACTCGGCAAAAGTGACGGAGAACGGGCCGTTCCCTCGCGTTATCCTTCGCCGAGTGTATTTTTTTGCCGACGGCCTTGCACTCGGCAAATGTATACATTGCCGAGTGCTGTACGTCGCCGACGGCGGCGGGCACTCGGCAAAGTTCTCTTTGTCGAGTGCTGTTTGGCACTCGGCAAAGACCCTCTTTGCCGAGTGCCCGATTTTTGCCACTCGGCAAACCTATCCGCACTCGGCAAAGAAGCGGATTCCTGTAGTGATTGACTCATTTCTTCTTATGTGTTTCCTACCGTCTAGGCTTGACACTCTGTTCAACAACTGTGATTGCATTGTGATCCTCGGTGCTAACAAATTTCTTCAGTTCCAACCATGTATATAGACTGTGGCATGGGCCTCCAGGATATTGTTTGTCTGTGCTCTCCACGATCAGGCAATGGTATTGGTGACCAGTGGACACCTGGTGCTTTGTTGCCCCTATACTAGGGAACTGTGGTTCAAGCTTGTCAACTTGGTTGTGCTACCTGGTGGCTCTGGTGTCTGAGGAAGAAGATGAGTCGGGGGCCTGGTGGCTACACCAGCGACATCGGCTTCAACGCGAGGACCGACCGTCATCCCATTCCTTGATGTTGCTTGTTCCATGGTCAGTTTCGAAGTAGAGAAGAAACAATCGGACCTTCCACTAGATGTCCATGGGGGTCCAAAAGATCTTTGTGGCACTAGCTCACTGACGAGGCGGAGGATTGGACCCGAGGTGGCTTCCATACGCTAGAGGCTGTCACCCCTATTTGTTCGCTAAATGTTGCTCCGGTGTAATAAACAAAGGATCCAGTAGCAAGGGCTTCTTGGGAACAATTAGCGATGTCTCGCCAGTCGCCACCACGAATGATCTTTTGTATAAGGGTTGCAGCTATTTCCTCTTCATGGGAAATCGAGTAAAACACCCAACCATGAAAAAAAGTATAGACCTGTTCAATTGATTGTAACAAGTGAGGAGACAGCCAAGGAAGCACTCTCAACGACGAGCAAGAAATTAAAAATTATTGCTTTAGAGATTTCCAATAAAGGATGGAATCATTTATATTGTTTGAACTAGCTTCCTGGTTGATCTAACCATGGCTTTCTCTCTTTCTTTGAAAGCTTGTGTAATAATTGGCTATGTACATCCTTGGATATAGAAGCTGGATAATGTTTATCCATTATTAAAAACAAGTGAAGGCTCCACCTCGGACACATGAACATCGAGGCAAGAAAAATGCATTGGCCGATAGAACCGCCAAAGTTCTAGTAGGGTTCATGGTTCCAGCAATAGGTAGCTGCTGTTGGAAGCGGATTGAAGGCGTTCATGTAATTTTCACATATGTTTATAATTGGAATATGAGAAATCACCTATGCTATACTACGTCCTAGTGATTAGGAGACACACATCGAGACCTGACTGTCTCTTCTTCAAAGGGTCTGTGAGGCACATCGTCGTCGGCAACCCTACCACGAGGTTCAGATTGATCATTAGAGCTCTCCAATATCCTCCGGTTCCTAAAGGGATATCCAGGATGGTGATCCGTCCAAGGTGGATGGATAGATTGATGTGAAGCGCGAGGCAAGGCGGCGACAACTCCCGTGCATCCTACAAATTATACATGCCATTATATAGTACTATCTAAAAGTTCCTATAATAGGATATAAAATGTATATTCCAATAGCGGCATATATATAGTTTTGAACTATAATAAACACTTATGTAGAAGTCACCATATTATTCCATAGTGGCTACCGGCTGGTGGAGGCTTCGAACAAATCACCAAATTGCTTTCTACAACTATCTGGGTGCATGCTCCAAAACAAATCACTAGAATCATTGTATGCCTAGTATGTACAGCTATAGCTAGCTGCCCCTAAATAAATCCAAGATGCCAATGTAATACTAATATACCATCGCCACAAGGACACATAAAGTATATGGTGATCTTCTTATTACACGACTGTACAGACATTGGACAAGGGACTCATCTCTCGACGATACACAATTTTGTATGCAAAAGTTGTCAATCACAACATGGGCGATCTACGCGATGCGTTCCTAGCAGCTTCCCAATGACGAGGAATTAACTTGCATCCATTTTATACAATCATCGAGGATTCTTACACATACGACAAACTATGTGAAACTTCGTAAGCACGTATGTATGCATAGCTAGATGGCATGTATATATAAGCTCCATGTGCTTGTAGCTAAAAAGCGCAGCCACAAAAGCTGGAGTAGTTCTTCTTTCATCCTGTACATAGTTAGCAGCATGTCTTTTTTGCCCATAGTTACTCATCACACATATAACTGGGAAACACATCGTGGATCCCAAAAGACGACGTTATCATGGCCAGAGTGATGGCCAGAGCGACGACCGTATGCCACCGGGTAGCAAGAATAAGCATGTCCACGTCTGCGTCAACCTAGATGCCAATCGCCACGGTCATTTAACTTACTAGTGTGCCATGCATGAATGTTTAAGTAGGTATCTGGCATTTATGTTTATGCTTTGATCTATATGAGGCTCCCAATTGAGCAATGGGAGCCGCTGTCATCTTGACCACCATGCATGCATGGACAATGTATGGGATGGATGCATGGTGGTCAGATGTCACACTGGCTCGCATTATTTGGTTGTGAGCCTTGGATATATCTTGGAATAAACATAAGCATGTAGTGTATTGATGAGTATACCGTTATTACTTTTACCATCCATAGAAGGATATATTATTAGTGTGAGGATATCACGAGATGAATAATGAAACATGTTTCTCCATCTTACTACAGAATAACATGATTTATCTTAAATTCTTCTCATGAAAGACCGCCACTTTTCTTTCATGCCATGTTTTGACATGCAAGGGTGACTACTACTTAATCAGTCCTTCGAAGGTGCTCATAGGGGTAGGGTTTGCGTACGTGTGTTCATAGGGGTGAGTGTGCGTGCGTGTTGAGTGTCTGCGTTGTACTGTGTAATCTCAAAAAAAAAAAGAAAGCAAAGGCATGATAAAGGGTGCACTAAGAAGATACAACAGCCACAGTTTCGCAGTTCCTTTTGTTGCAATAAACATTGATCCATCTTCTCCACATAAATAAAATAAAAGGGGAAATCCTATTAGTAGTGCCCTTTGGATGGTAGGATTGTTGTAAAATAAGTTCATATGACTGGAATGTGTTTCCTCCTGATTTCAAAGGATTGGCATGAGTGGTTAGCCAACCAACCTCGCCCTCATGTGCTGCAACTTTCTGTCGTCCATTCCACCCGTCGGTGTTCACAATGGAACTTAGTGGAACATGTAGTGGACACAGACCGACGTGGGTGTCGATCTCTTCCATGTGGCCAGACGTGGGTGCAATCCGATTGGAGGGCTCGAGTATGCATCTTGCATCTCCCGTGCTCCCGTGGCCGGCACAGGCCCACTATTCGGTCATGGGCACCGTGTGGGGCCGTCCATGGGGTGGACGTCTCCCCCATGTCCATTCGTTCTCCTTACTCCTAGATAGATGGCACCAGCTACGCGTGCCCGTTGCCATCGACTCCATCCTGAGAGGCTCTGCAGCAGCGCCACACCTCTCCTTTTCTCCTATCATAGCGTCGCGGCGTGCTGAACATCTCCAGATTGGTTTTGTGTAATTAATGACAATCTAGGACTAATCTCTATGCTTAAGTGTGTATCTAGCTTGAGATGGTTCTAGCCAAGTTATGAAGCATGGTGGTCATGATGGATGCACGGTGATGATCCAAAAAGTTGATCAAGCGCTTGACTTGGAAAAAGGAAAATAAAATGGGCTCAAGGCAAAGGTATATTTGATAGAGCCATTTTATTTTACACTCAAGACATCTAGCGGATGTGAGTGTTTTAGGTTTGATAACCGTACTATAAAGAGGAGAAAATCATAATCGCTTTATTCTCACCTAGTGCCACTAAATCCGAATTTCAAATTGCATGTGCATTTGGGTTAGTGACATGGTGGTTCGATGAGAAACTCCTTGGAAAAAGGTTTGAGAAATGCTATCAAATATGGTCTTGAGGTTTAACATATTTTTGGATATGACAGCACATATATTTGGATCAAGGTTTATCGAGAAACTTGGAAAAGAAAACAAATAGGAAGAGCAATATATATATACACATATATAGATGTCGTGCACTCATATATGTATATATGTATATGCAACTCTTGCTCACGTATTGTGAGTGGTGGCCGACGGAAGACTTGCTAGCTTAGCTAGCTTGCTTGGCAAATTTATTTCTCTGCTGTACTAGTCCATTCGCTTGCTTGGTTGCCGAATGGGACATTGCCGAATGGGATACGCTGCTGGTTGCCGAATGGGCCGAGCGAGCTGCTGCTGGTTGCCGAATGGGCCGGGCGAGCTGCTGCTGGCCCAGGACTCGATGACATGCTGCACTGGTCCGATTTTCTATCCCATCGAAGGGTGCTCTGGTCCGGTTCTGCTTCATAGAAAATAATCAGCGCCGCCGTTCGTTACTACAACAGAGCACTCGAGAGGAGCAGCTGCCGGTCGCCTGCGCATCTGCCCGTTGGGGCTGTGCCGGTGGGGAGGCTTCTAGCCGTTGGAGAGCAGCAGCCAGCAGGGTATAAAGGTGTTGGGGTTCCTCTCTCTGACTCTCTCTCTCTTGAAAATTTCGAAATCTCACAAAGGAGCTGTTCTTCCCTCTCTCAAACCTAGAACAGAGAAAAGGAGCTCCTCTCCTACTCTCTCTCGATCTATTGATTTGAGCTGAAATCAAGTGAGAGAGCTTGTGCTTGAGATCAATTTGAGGGCTCCAAGAAGATTGCTTCCCTCTTCTCTCCACTTCGTTGGTGGATTTGAGTTCTTGAGAGGATTTGAGGGTAACCCTAGTGTGCATTGCATTTGTGATTCATTTCGTGGCACTAGGTGATTATTGCAATTGTGGTCATCTCTTTACTCTTGGTGATTGTCACCTAGACGGTTGGAGTTGGATTGATTGGTGAGGGATTTGGTGATTGTGTCCGCCCCCAATCAAGGTGACTTTGTGAGGGGTTCTTGAGCTTCCCGATTGGAGTACCGAATTGCTACTTTAGTGGATTGCTCGTGTCATTGAGTTACCTCTCTTATGAGTGGTGTCTTGAGAGCCCGAGGGGCCAACTAGCGAGTGCACCGCCTAGTCCAAGAACCATCCAAGTGTTGGTCGACACAACGGGGACTAGCTTGCCGGCAAGCAAGTGAACCTCGGGGATAAATCAATTGTGTCATCTCTTGTCTCCCGTGAACTTGGATTGATTGATATATATATTGTTGGAATCATTTATTTGGTGATTGGCATCTTCATCATATTATTGTTATTCTTATTCCTCATCGGTGATTGGGTCATTGCCTCTACACGTCGGTATACCAAGCTTTCCTCTCGTGTATTTACTTCCCTAGTTTACTTTGAGTAGAGAGCTAGCTTTTGCTTGTGTAGGTGTTCATGCTAGCATAAGGCCTTATCTAGGTTTGCTCACTAGATAGAGTAGTGACATAGCAATTGTGTGCCTTTAGAGATAATAATCACTAGAATTTCAATAGGTGGCTTGCCTAACATTTAGAGCTAGAGCAGACCGCATTTCGCCATTTGTTTTACTAATATCTTTGCTCTAGTGTCTTTGAAGAATTTTTATTAGGCTATTCACCCCCGCTAGCCATCTAGGACCTTACAAGTGGTATCGGAGCCGTGGTCACCGTTTAATCAAGGCTTAACATCCTTCAAAGCAAAATATGGCAAATATTGTGTTCAACAATGTTGGGGAAAGCCTCCGTTCTTTGATGGAGTCAAGAATTTTGACTATTGGAAGAGATGCATGAGAATGTATTTGGGATCAATCAATGACCAAGTATGGGAAGTGACCGAGAAGGATTTTGTCATCCTAGATCCTACCAACCTCACTTCCACTGACAAGATCCACAAACAATGCAACACAATGGCATTGAGCACTCTCTACAAGGGAATGGATGTCAAAGTGTTTGAAGGTATCAAGGATCTTGAGAAGGCAAGTGAAGTATGGGAGAAGCTATGTGAGACCTATGAGGGCACCAAGGTGGTGAAAAGTGCCAAATTGTATGTGCTCAAGAGTGAATTTGAAAATTTCAAGATGAAGAAAGATGAGAGTATACCGGACATTCCATAGGCTACAAGTGATTGTCAATGATCTCAAGGCTTTGGGTGTGAAGACATTGGATAGAGACTTTGGGCACAAATTCTTGATGTGCTTGCCCAAAAGATTTGCAATGTTGAGAAAGATCCTATTTAGAGGTGCATTGGACACTATGACACCTAGTGACTTGTTTGGTGAGGTGCTAACCGATGAGCAAGTTGATGGGATGGAAGATGGAGAAGAGAAGGAAGATGACAAGAGCAAAAAGGTTGTGGCATTCAAGGCCGCCACCACCTCATCCAAGGCTAAGGGCAAGTCCAAGGCTCAAGAAGAAGATGATGAGGAACTTAATCTTGATGAGATTGATCAAGAGTTTGCTATGTTTGTGAGGAAATTTAGCAAAGTCTTGAAGAACAAGAGGATGGGGCAAGGCTCTAGAAGAAGAAATGATTCATCCAAGAGCAATGAAGAGCAAAGAAAGTGCTTTGAATGTGATAGCCCTTATCATATTCTTGCCGATTGCCCAATCAAGAAAGAGAAGGAGAAGATGAAGGCATACAAGAGTGGCAAGACAAACAAGAAGAGCAAGACCATGACATTCAAGAAGACAAATGATGGTGCCTTTGTTTGTTCTTGGGATAGTGATGGCTCCTCCGATGAAGAGGAAGATAAGGCCAAGGCAATGAGTGCAATTGGTCAAGACAAGAAGCCATCTCTCTTCGGCTCATCACCATCATGCTTCATGGCAAAGGCCACTAAGGTGAATTACAAGATTGGGGGGAATCATTGGATTCTTGATAGTGGGTGCACTCAACACATGACCGGTGATGCAAGGAAGTTCAACATTATTGATTCAACTCAAGAGAATGGCAAGCCTATTACATTTGGTGATATCAAAAGTGGCAAGATACAAGGCATAGGCAAGATAGCAATAACCAATGATTTGACCTTATCAAATGTGGCACTAGTAGACATATTGAAGTATAATTTGCTTTCGGTGGCACAAATTTATGATCTTGGTTATAAGTGCATCTTTGGTGAAGATAGTGTTGAGATAGTGAATACAAAAGACTCAAGCTTGATCTTCAAGGGAATAAGATTTGACAACCTCTACCTTATAGATTTTGGTGCTAGTGAGACACAAATTAGTACATGCTTGATATCTTAATCTAGCATGGGTTGGCTATGGCATAGAAGGCTTGGTCATGTTGGCATGAAGCAACTCAACAAGTTAGTGACTCATGATCTAGTAAGGGGCTTGAAGGATGTTCACTTTGACAAGGACAAGCTATGTAGTGCATGTCAAGCCGGCAAGCAAGTTGCCAATACTCATCCAAAGAAGAGCTTCATGAGTACTTGCAAGGCATTTGACTTGATTCATATTGACTTGTTTGGCCCAACCGCATATACAAGCATTGGTGGCAACAAGGATGGGTTTGTGATTGTGGATGACTACACAAGATTCACTTGGGTGTTCTTTCTCAATGACAAGAGTGACACATATTCAATCTTCAAGACATTTCTCAGAAGGGTGCACAATGAGTTTGATATTATAATAAAGAAAGTGAGAAGTGACAATGGAAGTGAGTTCAAGAACATAAGAGTTGATGAGCTATGTGAAGACTATGGAATCATGCATCAACTTTCGGCCAAGTACACACCACAATCAAATGGCCTAGTTGAGAGAAAGAATAGGACTCTCATTGAGATGGCAAGATCAATGCTTAGTGAGTACAATGTGAGTTAATCATTTTGGGCGAAGCAATCAACACCGCATGTCACTACATCAATAGATTGTATTGCCATCCCATGATGAACAAGACACCTTATGAGCTATTGAATGGAAGAAAACCAACCATTGCATACTTTAGAATATTTGGGTGCAAATGCTACATATTGAAGACGGGTGCAAGACTTGGCAAGTTTGACAAGAGGTGTGATGAGGGGTTCCTGCTTGGTTATTCCACCACAAGCAAAGCATATAGAGTGTGGAACAACTCAAGTGGTGTATTGGAGGAAGTCCATGATGTTGAATTTGATGAAACCAATGGGTCCCAAGATGAAGATGAGAACCTCAATGATGTGAGTGGAACTCAATTGGTAGATGCCATGAAGGGTATGGACATTGGTGATATAAGGCCAACTCAAGTTGATGATGACAAAGATGAAGTTCAAATTACTCAAGCTAGTGGTGCTCAAGTTCAAGATCAACAACAAGCTAGTACATCATCTCAAGCAACAACAAGTGATCAACCAAGCTCAAGCAACCAAGTTCCAATACTTCAAAGCTCAAAGCGTAGCTAGAGATCACCCCGAGCCCTCAACGATCTTTTTTTTTTAATACGCTTTGCCGACGGCCGACACATGGCGCCCTCGGTGAAATTTTTATTTTTTTTACAAATTAAGTTGCGGACAGCCCTCGATAACGCTCTCGACAAATCACTCGGCTTTGCCGAGAGCTTGCGCCGTTGCACGCTACGCCGCACGCGGCAAAGCTGGGAACATGCATGGGGTTTTACGCCTTCCCCTTTTCCCGAGCTTTGCCGCTTTTAGTTGATTCGCCTTTTCGGCAAAGGCCACTGCGACGCTGCACTCGGCAAAGAGTGCAGAAGTTGATATTTTTATTTTAGTTTCCATCTTGACAAACAAAAGAGATATAACACAAATAGCACATATATATGACATCCATTGCAACACAGAGGACATATATCGCACATTTATCATATTTTGACATCCATAAGACATATATTGCATATGTCCATAAGCCAACATGTCCACAACTCCGTCTACAAGTCTACAGGTCTAACCACAAGTCCACAAGTCTCACGACATCATCCACTAAGTGAAAAACAAACCTACAGGGCAGGTCCGAGAGGTGGGAAAGGTGGGATCTGCGACTGCGGCGACGGGAAGGCTTTCTCACCACCATCAGGGGGTTGATTTGAACTGGCCGCTGATCCAGGCTGCTCCTAGGAGGCAAGACTACAAGTGTCAGACTTGATTACTTGGTATGAGATGTCCACAAACGAAACCCTTTTTGGTATCATACTCATAGGAGTGAGCTCAATCGGAAGCTGTGGAGTGACCGGACCAAGGAGCCCCGGTGGCAGAGCCAAACCACGTGACGTCGAAAGGAACCTAGTAAGTTCCTCAAACTTGTCAGCCATTGCCTTATGCGTGGCCTCCACCTCTTGACGATGCCTTTTCCTCTGCTAGTGCCTGGGCTTGTTCCTCACGAAGCCGCCTTTTCTCTTCTATCTGAGACTGCAACATTTAACTTCAATGTTTTAGTAATGGAAACCTAATAAGGCGTGTAAAGATCAATGTACGACAAGTAAAGCAAACCTCAAGGGCGCCGACCGTCCCATCGCCACAATCGCCCGTTGTCGTGACGGCGGTTACGTAATCCGCCCTCCGTGCTCGGGCGTTGGCTAGTCCGAGGTCTCTGCCGTCGATGATGTCGCCGTGGATGCCCAACCTCCCGCGTGCTTCTTGCCTCCAAAAGAGCCCTTTGACGATGTCTCGTATCAATGTCATGAGCTCCCCGATCGCAATCGCCCCCATATTTATGCCCGGTCGCCTCCGTGTACTCAACAATCCGGTGCCCACACTCGGTTTGTTGTACGCCCGGGTGGGTCATTCACATCGAAGGAAACGCCGGACCTCGCCTTGCCCTTGTGCGACATGCAGAAGGCCTGGAAGTTATTGCAGTCCCTGCCAGGATGTGCTTGTAGCTGCAAGAAATAAAGGAAGAGGATTAGTGTGGTGGACCTATTAATCTTGGAGCCTCCGAATCGATAAAAGAAACCGCGTACCCATAACTCTTTGTACTCCGCAAGGCTCCAGCTGCCTTGGTGGTGTGCTGGACCAGACATCATCGAGCGCCGCTCCCGTGCCTGCTAGTGCGTCCTCTAGTAGTCCTCTGTGAACCACTTGTCCACCTCCATCGCCCAGGCATCAGTATGGCCATGGCTGCACCAGGGAATCATATACACGTCATGAATCATTTGACAATTGAGAAGGTCAAACTAAATGGCCACGGCTGCACCAGGGAATCATATATGGACCTATTAATGTTGTTCATGTACCTCTATAAACTGCTAATGGGTCAACATCTCCTTTCTCGCATGTTCCTTGTCTATCCTCCTGCCAAGCACCGTCGTGTTGTATGTTATGATGGCCTTGTGCTTCACCTCGTGATGCATATCGGTGATGCGCTTTTTGCAGGCTGCCTCAAACACCGGGTCTGCTTCAGCCTATTTGCCTACCTCGCATTGAAAGTAATCCTGCATACAAATATGATGTAGTGCTTCCTGGTGGGGTACGTGACAATACCGAGGTAGTGTTGCCTGCACAGAAGCCCGATAATGCCCACGGGTGTGTGTGAGGCACCGCCCGACACAACGATCCAGTTCCTGCACATGTAAGAGAAAATATTAGTTTCTCTCGACAATCAAATTATAGTAATCCATGTCAGGTTAGTTACTTACAGGCGCCCTTGGGGTGAACCACCGGAAGTTGTGAGGGAGGGGAGGCTAAGGGAGTCGCGAGGGCCTCGCAAGTAGACCTTCGCCGCCTTTTCCGCTACCGCCGTGGAACACGCACTCCCAGCCGCCCCACCCGAGGCGCCCCGAGAAGCCTCGCCCTCCCCATCATCGCCATCGTTCTCGTCGGCCCCGTGGTCGGCTGTTCACGCCTTTGGGATGTGTGGTCCACGACACGAGAAGCTTGTTGTCGCCCCTCGCCGCCCCACGGGCACCGGGTCCTCCTTGCCTCCCGCGGTTCCGAGCCCTCCCCGCCCTCCTCCCCCCTGTCCCCGCCACGTAAAAGTGGGACAATGGCACCGACGACGGTCCTCGTCCCACCTCCGGTCATGCTCCCCCTTTCCTCCTCCCTAACGTGTGCTCGCCATCTTCCTTCAATCACCTGTAATCAAAATATAAACAAGACATAATTAGAATGATATGCTTAATAAACAAATATTTATTATAAAGACATCGTATAACATATTTTAGAAATAATCGAGATCATCATTGGGATTATCCGCACGCTTTGTCCTCTCGTCATCACTATCAAAGTTGTCCAAATAATCAAGACCATCCGGAGGAGGAATGTTGTCGGCACCAATCGGGCGGCGGGTACAACGCCCTCCGCGCGTCAAGCGTCTATTTTGACGCCGGGTAACTCTAGCGACCCGTTGTTTACACAACCGCCGTCGGGTTAGTTCTCGCGGCGCGCGCCGTGGCACCATATATATATATTATATATAAGATCATGAGTTTGTCCGTGTTGACACGAAACTAGGGCCTCACACCAACACACCGAGGGGCTTAGACGCCCGCGAGGTTGCGATCAATCTGTAACGCGGCAACAAAACTTGTAGCGTGACCACCAAAACCCGATCTAGAGAACGGTAAAGGCGATGTAGAGCTCGATCTCTACCGAACGGTCTTCGAATGCCCACCGGAAGGATCCGTCGGGAGGAACGCATATGAAGGATCTTCTAGAGTCGGCAAGGCCACCTAGAACGCCGTTGAAATTCATCGAGAACGCCGCCGAACAACAAATTAGGGTTTGGAAGAGACAAAAGTAGAGTTGGGGTTTGTGTTTTGACGAATGGATGATGAGGGGATCAAATCGGCCATGAACATCTCATTATATAGAGGGGGTGTGGTCTTATCCCCTTAGGAACCGTCTTAGATGCGTTTCCAAAACTTCCCAAAACCAATTGGGAAAGAGATCGGTTCGACACAAACCGAAATTGCGCTCAAGCGCAAGACGCCGGGCGCCTGCGGGAGAAGCACCGAACGCAGTCCAGAGAGGAAACCTACGGGTCGGAGGGGCCCCCCCCGACGCCACCAGGGGGGGCATCGGACGCCCGGGTGCAGCGTCCCGCGCCCGAATGTAGTCCGAGGACTGCACCGCGCGGATGCCTCCGGACGCCGTCCGGCGCGCGGGTCGGACGCGGCCGCACAAATCCCCGCGCCATGATTTGAGCTTCTTCGTCCGAAATTTGCGGGCCCCTTCATAGAATTGGCTGCGTGGCTTAGCCCTTCATAGAATTGGCTGTCGGAATTTTTCGGTGGCTTAGTCCAAGCCAATTTTAGGTGTCAACAGCCCGAGTGTCATCTTTGAAAAGGAATGACGCTTTATTTGCAGCTTAGAAATTTACCCAAGAATCACATTATGTGTGTTTCAATCCGTCTTGCTGGTATCAGTTTAGAAATTTACCCAAGATTCAAAGGAGAACCATATTTGCGATGCAAATTATCTTTAGATATGTAAAAATGCCCGTCCTCGCGCCACGGGGCATTCAACGGCCCCAGGTGTTGTTGTCAGCCATGTTCAACAAATTGAAATAAATCATACAACCTTCGGTTGAATAAATTGAAACACATATGTTTAGCTAAATGCATAGCCTCTTCGGCAGTCCACATGTGGAAGAGATCACAATAACAAATAGCAGTGACATTTAGCTAAAACACCAATAGCAGCAATTATCATACAGTACAGATGCATCATGCTTGAGTATCTATCTATCTTTCCTAAAACTGCAAAATCTTCTTTGCCTCCACTATTCCTACCTAGAAACCTTTTTTTTTTTCTTCTTCATTAGTCCCAAAGAGATCTCTCATGGGACCGCTGGTCACCTAAAAAATAAAATCAATGCTTAGAAATTGGTGCCTTCATAGAATTGGCTGTAGCCAAATCATCAAGGATCGGCTTAGCCCCTTTTCATAGAATTGGCTGTTCATACTTTGAACGTACATTGTTCCATCAGTGTCATTGCTTAGTCCAAGCCAATTTTAGGTCGTGGCCATCCAGTCCTGAGCAAGTGTCATGGCTTTGAAAAGGAATGACGCGTGCATGGCTTATTTGCAGCTTAGAAATTCGGTGTCGCCACAGGCTCGACGTTGGACGGGCAACCTACCCAAGAATCACAGCGGAGGCGGTCGCCATCTGGATTATGTGTGCCGCCTTTGGAAATTGTTGATTCTAGAGGCTATCGCTGGTAATCATGTTTAGAAATTTACCCAAGATTCTATAGCACCGAAGAAATCTATTAGTATGCCCGGATATTTGCGATGCAAAAAAAAGTCAAGAATCTTTAGATATGTCCCATACCCCTCCGTCCTCAGCGCCACGGTGGCCACCCCAACGGCCCCAGGTGTTTTGTTTAATATATTTTCCGTTCTTCTTCTCCCTTTCGTGGAAACGGGCATGACTGCCCGGTGAGCAGCCGGAAGTGAAACGCCAAGGCTATAACTGAAGATTACTACTCATCACCGTCAGTTCAAATTCCGGCAATGCAACGAAAACCTGTGGAACGACCGGCGGTGATTTTGAAGTGAATAATGCATGTGTTAATAAGTACGTCTGAACACAAGGATATATAAGACCGAGTTCTGACCATGCAGTAACTCGATAATAAACATGCATGCATTCCATATATATTATTACGAATACGATGACAAAAAAATAAATAAACATAGTACATAATAAGTTGTTCTTATCAAGAAAAAACTGCAGACTACTGATGTGTGCATGGGCACGACGATGTCATGATATAAAAAAAAAATCCAAGTAAAAAAAACATATAGATAGGCTGCTGGGGAGGCCAGCTAGCCGATGACAGGAGTCTTGACGACGGTGCCCCGGCTGTCGTCGAAGATGATGAAGACGCGGTTGGCGTCGTAGTCCGTCGGCAGCGGGGTGCTCTCACTGTAAAAAAAAGTCGACACGTCGGGCCTTTCACTGGTGATCTTCATCGACGCGTTTAGCGTCTCCCCAGCCCACCACTTCCGGCCACGACGTCTTCTCCTCGTCGGCTGCCGCCAACGCCCTCCCCCATTTCTACTAGCAGTACGTCGTTGGGCTTGTGAATTATTGATTTGTGTGCGCTGCTTGCTTTGCGTGAGCGACGTTCGCGGCTGATCTCCGTCGTATTTATAGTACTGCAGGATTGCTAATAGTGGACATGCTTGTAAGTACTCAGTTGCATACTCGGTCAAACTAAGACGTACGTGAGATGGATCATGATTGAGATCGATTATAGCATCGCGTGCATCGCCCGCCCTTGGTATTATCGCATGCATATCCACTCAACCATGGACTTGTTATCCATTGGTCGCATGGGCATGCACTCCACGTACGTACGCATCTTTTTGTTCATTTGCTCCGCCGCTCCTGTGTCTTGCTTGTGAGCTAGATCGATCGATGTCTTCGATTATTTTTTTTGCTGGTAATATATGTATATATAAAAATCTGGACCGGCCGAAGCCGGTCAGCACCCACTACTAATTAAGTAGCCAGCAGCTAGCAGGCCAGCGACGTTTCGATCATCTGGTGGACGCCTAACGCAACGCGTAACTCGGTGACACGTATATATGTATCGTTCTTCCAAATACAAATGTACGTATGACCTACTTGCGGAAACTTTTATGATGTTCGCTTTAGTTTATTGCATACAATGCGTGTGCATGCAATGTAAGTTTGACCAGGTCATATATAGCAGTGTATATACGTTTATACTTTATATATATATACCACCACTGGACTAAATTATATTAGTATGCATGAACAACTAAGACATGGTACTTCTACATATGTGAGCATGTCGGTAGAACCAATAAACATCAAGATCAGTATAATTTATTTTTTTTTTAAATATTCAGTCTAAACTAATGAAATCACGCGGCTGTCTTTCTTTTTCTAAGAGCGAACCATTCTTTGTTCGAACAATGACGGGGCTATTTACGACGGCTCTCTTCTCCCAAAATAATACTGTATTAGATACAGGTCTGTCAATAATTAGGGGACCCAAAAACACTACTACAAAAGCCAACTAAAGGGAGCACCTCCATTTTTTATATTAGGGGCGCTCATACTTGAGCCAAAGCCCCTAATGTATTGAAAAATCCTCGACCGTTGACAAACCGCCCCTAGTGACGACACATTTAGGGGGTCAGGTACTCCCATTCGCCCCTATCACCTTATCGTGGCTGCTCAATCACCCAAATGTTCTATCAGTGGCAGTCCACAATAGGGGCGGCTCTATATTGAGGCCCCTATAGTGTGTTGCCGAATTTTAAAAATAAGACACTAAAATTGAAATTTCTCAGAACCTCCTCGACGGAAAAACTTCCTAAATATGAAATGTAGATCTCGAAAAGTTATGAAACTTGGTAGTTGACCACTTTTTAGTTCGAAATCATCTAGTCATGCAAAAAGCTGTGTTCAAATGTCTCAAATTTGAAATTCAAATTTCGTAAAACGACCTCGACGGAAAAAAACTTCGTAAATATGAAATGTAGATCTCGAAAAGTTATGAAACTTTATAGTTGACCACTTTTTAGTTCGAAATCATCTAGTCATGCAAAAGTTGTGTTCAAATGTCTCAAATTTGAAATTCAAATTTCGTGAAAACGACCTTTGGCGAAAAACTTCTTAAATATGAAATGTAGATCTCGAAAAGTTATGAAACTTTGTAGTTGACCACTTTTTAGTTTGAATCCGTTTAGGACCTCAAATAGTCAATTTACACTTTCGGATTTTTATAATATATGAGGACGCTGAATGAGATATTGACACATACAAGTGTGTAGTGCAGTGGAGAAGAGGGTCACGCGAGAGCTCGAGGTCGCGGGTTCGAATCTTGGCGGCCGCAACATTTGCAAAAGGCGTGAAAAAAATCACCATGTGTAGGGGATGTGGGTGGTCGGCTGGTGGGGGTTCCTACCCCGATTAAAAAAAATTGTTATTTTTTTTGAATTTTAAAAATGCGAAAATCTGGGATTCAGCGGCCGGTGACAACCGCCCTAATGTTCGCTGTTTAGGGGCGGCGGGTTTTCCCAAATGGTTGTAGCCCTAATATTGCTCATTGTAGTAGTGAAATGTTCTTGTAATTTGGTCTGCCGATAGGCTTGATGCCCATCGTTACTGCCGCCTTTTAGGGAGGGGCAGCGATGATGGGCGGCGGTGCCGTGGCGGCGTCATGGCAGCAGGGGTGGCATGCAGAGAAGATGGCGGCGACGTGTGCGGGCTAGAGTTGGGGAGCAGATGACCGGAGTTATTGGGTGTTACCCCTTTAATTTTTTTTTTTATTGATTCAACGAAGTACATTTCTCTTGTATTAATAGTCCTAGGAAGACTTGCATATGAAGTAAATCTATTTTATTTCCTAATAATTATTTCCTAATGACGAAGATAATGACGTGATGGTGGCGATGGCAGCTGCACGCACGCACACGCCCATGGGCCCTCCTAATGTGTCGCGGACAGATTTCCCCCAAATTGTACCGCTATGGTGTTGCATGGCTACCGTAGTTGATGGGTTAGTCGGCAAAGCAAGTCCTGAAGATTGTTGCATCTACTTGTATAGAATGAATGAGCTTGGATGAAGACGAGGATGCTGATCTTTTCTACCGATGGTTCGATGAGTGGATGTCCATTGCTCTCCGCTCATGTGGACGCCGTAGATGCTTTGCGGGGTGAGGACTATGGTCGCCGAAGAAGAAGACCGACACTAATGTCAAGAAGCTATGAGGTAGCTTTTCCATTAGCAAGATGCTCGCCGGAGAGGCTTGCATTGATGGCAAGTACGCCGGGTAGTGGTATCCGACCGCAGGAGCATGCAAAAATCATTTCCACCGTTGGAGAACATCCCACAACACGCTTGATAATGTCGTAGCATACTAGTGGTCATTGTTGCCAATGATGCCCTTGAATAGCATCCAAGCCGTGCTCCCGCCGGAGCTTGATGGTTCCGTGATGCTATGGAGCTCGATGTCCGTCCATCGCTGGCGACGCCGAGGCTAGATGAGAACCGCCGGGATAGCGACAAGGTCGACGAGGTAGGGGACTATTGTGGTTTGCACATGCTCCTTGTCGCCGCTTCCTGCCATAGTCATTGAGAGCAGGGGTTGTGACGTCCTTCAAGAAGTCATAGAGACGTAACTCTTGAGGAAAGGTGCTTGCACAAAGTAGTAGTGGTGGGCGAAAACAGATCGCCAACATACCCAATGTGCGGGCGCCTCCTCAGATTGCATTGCAGCCCAAAACTTGTTGTGAAGCCCGTTGGCGAGCTTGAAAGCGTAGTCATACCTTGGCGCAACATGTTGTCATGTATTGAGGGAGGTGGCCTGATTGGCCCTCGAGTCATCCGGGTTGTCGCGCCCACTTCGAGGAAGAACCGCGTCCGCCGCGTTCGTAACCGAATGAAATAACACATCACTAATGAGGCGGAAGGATGTCGAGTTGACGAGCGAGTTGGATCACGCCTTCCGCACAAACTAGCGGTCGCCTTCCATTGTACCGCCTCTCTTAGTGTAGTGTGGAGCCGATTGCGGACTCAAAGTCGTGGATTTAGTTGTACGGGCGTTGGCTTGTCGAGGCGGTGCCAAGTCACCGGTAGAGGCGGCGTTGATGGACATCTTGAAGTTGCGCTGCGTGAGACACCGGCCAAAGGGTGTCCCATTCCTCCAACTGGCACCTTGGTCGCCATGCAAAGGAACCAAATGTTCTTGTCGAGGATGGCAAAACACTAAGTATCTTATGTATTCGTCGGGCCGATGTTCCTTTGTCGTGAGCTGATTGGGGCGCCTTTCACCAAAGCTCGCGGCCTGGTGTCACTTTCAGTGGGGGGGTGCCCACGATGTACTTTCCATGCAAGGTCGGCCACGATAGGATTCCAGCCCAGAGCTCGCTTGTCGACATTCTCGCCATATTGGATGTTCCAGGGGCGCCCAGCACAGTGTAGCGGACTGATGTTGTCGCCCAGTTCAGCGAAAGTGGATGATCATGCTGGGTGGTGGCACCCGTGGGGGCGTTGTTGGTGTTGCCTATGGCGGCGCTATGGGGACGCCCTCATTGTCGCGGGTCGGCCGCCGGCCATCGGGCGGGGTCGGTGGCGCCCGTGGGAGGGCATCATTGTCGTTGGTGGCGCCCTTGAGGTGTCATCAATGTCGAGGACATCGTGGTGAGCGACGCCATTGGCGATGTCCGGCACGCCGTTGCAGCGTTGATTATAGAGGTAGTGACGCATATTTGATGAGATGGACTTGCCTAGTGATTATGCTTGGATGAAGAAGTCTAGGATGTCGGGGTGATATTATGATCTATGAGGGGTTGATGCCGTTGGTTTCCATGGCGCCGTATTGTCTAGGATGTCGGGGTCAAAAGCGACATTGGTGTCGACATCGGTTGACTTCGTTGTGTTGCTCATGATGGTGATGGCGTTGGCACTCCCACCGTGTCAAAGATGATGTTGTTGGTGACCGGGAGAACTTATCTTGTGCCCTTGTATTTGCCACGCTAGACATTCACCTAGTTGGGTAGGCTTTTCGTCGAGCAGGTGGTGGACATCGGTTGTAGCCTCTTGATCAGATCTGATCCGGCATCGGTAGCGGGGTGTCCTTGGGGTAGGCATGCCGCTTTGCTTGTAGCGTTGGTGATCGTGGAGGGGACGACGCCAGCGCACCCGCGGGGAGCATTGTTGCCGCTCGTTGGCGCCCGGGTAGGGCGTCGCCGAGGAGGTCGCCGAGCTTTGCGCCAAATGGCTTTCATGAGGGAGAGGTGGCATGCGAGGATGACGCTGTGTGGCTGACGCGGAAGGGTGAAGCCGCACTTCACCTTGACGTGGTTGTAGACCGCAGCATTGTCGGTGGCGTTCTCGGATCCAAGCGGCGTAAATGGCCTCCATAATCATCTCCGGGTAGGATGGCAGCGAGTGGCCATCGGATCTTGACAGCATGGTGGTGGTGGGTGGATCGATCCGGTCTCCGAAAGTACCACATATCACAGCTGCCTTGGGAGGGGCGTGGCGACGGGTGTCAGCGGCATGCGGGCAGCAGGGACGGCGTTCGAGAAGATGACGGCGCAACAACGCGTGTGGGCTAGGGTTGGCGAAATGCAGAAGACCGGAGCTACTAGGTGTTACCCCTTTAATTTTTCAAATTGATTCAACGAAAGTAAATCTCCCTTTGTATTTATAGTCCCGGGAAGACTTGCATATGAAGTAACTATTTTATTTCCTAATGACAACGATAATGACGTGATGGCAGCGGATGGCGGCGGTGGCCAGCTACTAGGCAGCTGCCTTGTCGCACGCACGCACACGGCCCATGGGCCCTCCCGATGTGCCATGACAATGCCCTAGAGGCGAGTTTGAGTTCGGGTGCTGATCCCATGGTGGATAGCATTCCAAATTGTACCCGTGTACTGCTGGCCAAAGATTTGGCATCGTTTTATGAGTAATGGACATCCCTTCAATATTAAAAAGAAAAATAGTAGTTCTCCGCTGCATGGATCAGGAGGCATGAAGGTGTGGAGTGCCCGAGCAAAAGTTTAACCATGTCGTCCTCTGTGAGCGCACACAGCAAGTTTTACAATGTTCTGAACTTACTTCCTGGAGAACAGAAAAAGTGCAATCAAATAGGAGAAAATCATAAGCAATGTCTATCATCACTTTGCCATCCATTTTTGACAAACATACTTAGAGCGATAACTTCCAACTCTTTGCTTGCTAGTATAAAACTTTGTCGGATTTCACATTGATTCCTACATTTGCTTTGGGTTTGTAGCATGGCCCATTGCTGCTTCCCACCAGTTACCAACAAATTTTTTTGGATCGAGTGACGTGCAAATTGACGTCACTACGTCTAACCAGGTATGTACAAAACAAAATTAAGGACGGTGTACGCGATGCAAGTCTTCGATATGCTGCAACCAACAATCATGTTCAACCATGCATTTATATAGATACTCGCACTAGCAAGAAAAGCAAAGCAAACAATCATGTACAACAATGACGACGACATGCCGGTTCCTAACCCCGAAAAGACGTCATGGCCGGAGCTGCTGGGCTGGCCAGACAATCCGGCGGCGCAAATGATATTGTACGAAAGGCCGGAGGTCACGGTGATCTTCTACAACTTCGGCCAGATCCCTCCCCTGGCTTCAACCCCAAACCGCGTCACTGCCTTCATCGACGCCAGCGAGCACATCGCCTCGACCCCGTCGTTGGTTAGCTGCCAGGGCTAGATCCGGTCCACTGTACCGCTTGCCATCCGCCATATCTCTACCAGGCCTGGCCCGAAGCTGCTGTCTAGCTAGCTAGCTTACCCTAATAATCGTCGGAGCCTACATATATACATACTATCGTCAATATATATCTAATATAAAATTGTATGTTTTTGTTGGTTTTGATTTCAACGCAGTCGGCGGCACTTTATTTGATGCTGAAGTAAATGAAGTACCGTTGTATACAGCAGTGCAAAGGATATGTTAGTTTGGTCGTGTTCAATGTGTGTGGCATACCTCTGAATCCTTATTCGGTGCACATGCGTCAGTACGACAATAATGTGACACGCAGACATCAGATCACACAATGTGTCGAGACATGACTAGAGTAATTGACTCATCTTCTTCAACGAGCGGGCAAGGCATATCGTGATCAAGAAGGCGGATTTGGAATTATTGGATAGCCATTACTATCGAAGCAAATCGCTGCTACTGACATCAAGGTAGGGAGACGAGAGAAGATGGTGCCCATGAACATAGAGAGGGAAAAGAACGGAGGAGAAAGAGAGGATATAAGGGAGTGGGAACATTGTGCCGATTGGATTTGTGGTCAGAATTGATCCAATTGAGATTAAATTTTTGATCTAGAGTGAGGAAACAATACAGGTTGGTGCAAACCAAAAATACCACATGAATAATTTTAGGAGACAACTAATTTTATTTAGAAAGGAGGACAAAAAAATATTGGCACTATCCTAAAATGAGCATCTATTTTGGAGGCACTTATTCTATTTATAGAGACAACAACTCTTTAGTCACCTAAGGACCCATTAATCTAACACCTGCAACCCCTCATTAGTCCCATCTCCACCCAACAGCCGTTGCCGCTCTCTCTCTCTCTCTCTCTCTCTCTCTCTCTCTGCCTCCTCCGAAATCTCCTTGACCTTGCCAACACCAGAGATCAGTCATGCAGCCTGCTTTCCATTATACCATGGCCTCCTCATCCTAGGTTTCAGGGGCTCCGTGCTCTATGCTCCCTCTCTTCATCTTATGATCTGGCGGCCGCGCCAGTGCCACGGTGTTTAATTTACAATGATGTCGAGTAGCAATATGGTTGAGGCAGAAGTAGCCATGTTGTCCTCCTTGTTGAGTATGTTCAAATTCAGGCCCATAAGGAAGGCCGGGCTTCGCCATAAGCGAAGAGGAGGCCCGTCACGGAGACTTGGGCCGATTAGGGTTTCCACCGGAATCGCCTCATTCTCTTGTAAGCCGCTGCATCGGGCGCTGTAACCCCCTCTTGATAATAGTGAGGGAGTATTTGATGGTCGGCGCCCGTGGTTTTTTACTCTCCCGCATTGGGAGGGTTTTCCACGCTAAATCTTGTGTCTCTCTCGTGGTTTGATTTTCTTGTTCATCGCTTCTTGTCGCCACCGATTATAACACTCCTCAATGCCCAGTGAGATTGGTTCTTCCTCTCTACATCTCTACTCGCCATCTCCCTCAACCTCACTCTCCTTGCTGATCCATGCGGGCCATCTGATGACAGAAGCGGCAGCAATGTGATAGGCTCCCTCCCTCTTAGGGCTTGTTTGAATCTGCATGTATTTGCCTCAATCCACATGTGTGTTGAAGTGGGTTGGAGTGTATTTGAATCTGAGTTCCACTCCAACACATTTGGTTGGAGGTAATAATATATACATGTGCATTCAAACAAGGCCTTAGGTGGTGGCCCCATGAACAGGGCACCCACAGGCACACAATGGATTTTTTATTGTTATACAATATAATGCATTGTTACTACCATGTTTAGACTTTTTGTTTTTTTTATGTTCAGGTAGGGCCAGGCATGTGTGATGATCGGTCTTCAGTGTTACAGTTTGGCGAGCGTGATTGATCAATCAAAGCATGCCATGTTAGTGCAAAAAGTGGGTCAGAACCTCTTTTTGCGATAAGGAAAAATTCCATTGATACTAAAACCAAGTTACGCCCTCTCATTATAAAAAAGTAAACCAAACTACTCCACCTCCATTGATGGGAGACAAGAAACCTTGAAAAAAGTACGTCATAAATTCCACCACTAGGATGACCATCCCAAACGGATATGCCACGGACGCAAAGCTCCGATTTGAATGAACAGGGCCATCTCACCATCCACCGCCGTCATCCTCGCACCCATCACTTTTGCATAAGAGGAATAAACTGCTAAAACTCCACATACAAACATAATGAAATTGGCGCCGCCAATTACGCCAAGTAAACTCATTGTCATTGCCTTCACTAGATTCGGTTATGAGAGAACACAAGTCCAACCGACATCCGATAGATATTGTTGGAAAACTAAATCTCACTAGCCCATCGCCATGGCTGCATAGAACCCTAGCGAGACAAAGGAAGGGCCGGAATACCTTATTCTCCATCAATGGTGATGTCTTCGCCTTGCAATCACCACCGAGGAATGACATGCTCCATTGCTCCATCGATGATCTTGACGACCCTTTTTACCGGGCCAATCTCTTTTGATTGGATCTCCGGAGAAACCTTAAACCTTGAAGACTCGATCTACTAGAAAAAAAACTTATTAAAAATAATGGATCCCCACTCCCTTCAACCCCGCATGATGCCGGAGGAGAAGAGAAGGGGACCAGCAGTGGTCAAAAGCGGGAGCCTCCGCGGCGCCCCTAGGATTTGGGGGCGGCGGCGCAAGAGCTTCTTTATCGTTGCTATTTCTTAGGCTCAATATGTATTGTATGTACATAAATAAAGTGTGGGTCAGAACCTCTTTAAACATGAAGGCACACAAGGTCAAATTTGGGGACCTAAAAGTTATATTTCGTAATTTGGAGGGTATGGTCTGGATAACCCTACACATTTAGGGACCCAAAAACAGCATTTCATAAGCTCGAGGATCACTCTTGTGAATTTTAATTACTTCCCCTGGTTCCTGTGAATTAATATTCTGTGTCTCTCAACACGTTTAATGTAGTTCACCTCTGCTTGGATCAGGAGGAATGAAGGTGTGGACGAGTTTACGGTCAAAAGCAGAACCATTTCGTCCTCTGGAGCGCACATAGCAAGTCTTACATTGTTTTAAACTTATTACTTCCTGAAGAATAGACAAAAAAGAGTGCACTCAAATAGGAGAAAATCATATATATGCAAAGTCTATTATCACTTTGCCATCCATTTTTGACAAACATACTTAGAGCGGCAATCTCTAACACGCTTTCCTTTGCTAAGAGAAAACTAAGTCAGATTCCACATTGGATTGCTATATTTGCTTTGGGGTTGTGGCATGGGCCCATGGCTGCTTTCCTCCAGTTGTTACCAAGAAATTTGTTCTCTATGCAACGTCGAATGACGAGCAAATCCCTTACTCGCACACGTTAGGTAGGCTGTCACGAGCTGCTAATTGACGTCACTACGTCTAACCAGTTATGTACAAAACAAAATTAAGGACGGTGTACGCGATGCAAGTCTTCGATATGCTGCAACCAACAATCATGTTCAAACTATGCATGCATATGTATATATATAGCTACTCGCACTAGCAAGAAAAGCAAACAAAAGCCCGCTCGTCTTCTCTTAGAGAGTAGAGAGACAACGGACGGTCGACGAGTTGGAAGATGAGGACACTTACAAGAAACGAGATCCAAAAGATGGGAGACAATGTCGACGACATACCGCTGCCTAACCCTGAAAAGAAGTCATGGCCCGAGCTGGTGGGCTGGCCTGAAGATCTGGCGCGCAAAACGATATTGAACGAAAGTCCGTGGATCACGTCGGTCATCTTCTACAACTTTGGCCAGACCCCGCCCCTGGCATCAACCTCAACCGCGTCACCGCCTTCATCGACGCCAATCAGCACATTGCCTCAATCCCCGTGGTTGGCTAGCCGCTAGGGCTAGCTCCGGCTCCACCGTCCACCATCCGTCGCCATATATATCTCTACCAGGCCCGGCCAAAGCTGCTGTCTAGTTAGATATGTAGCTAGCTAGCTTCAACAGCTACCCATAATAATCGTCCGAGCCTACATACACACTATCATCAATATATATATCTAATATGAAATGGTATCGTTTTTTATTTTGATTTCTTGCTGAAGGCAGTTGGAACTTTATTTTCGTGCTGAAGTAATGAAGTATCGATATATATAGCAGTGCTGCAAAGGAGATGTTGGTTTGCTCGACTTCAATTTGTGTGGTGGCGTTGGCATGGAGTGGTGAAGCAAGGCACGGTGCCGGTGCTGCCAACCGTGGAGTAGATGTGGTTGATCACAAGGGCAAAAGAATGCCAAAATTAGGGAGGGCATGATAGAAGCATAAAAGCGGTGGGGGAGGGTGGTCGGCGGTGTCGATGCTATCGACAATAAGGGTGGTGGTAGTGGGGGTGGGAGTGGGCTCGGTAACCCATCCGAGCGGGCAAGGCACATTATCGTCAAGAACGATTAGGCATTATCGCATCTGTCCAATAATATCTTCTAGCCGTAGAGGGATGGCATGGAGTAGTGAAGCAAGGCACGGTGGTGGTGCTGCTAACCGTGGAGTAGATGTGGTTGATCACAGGGGCAAAGGAATGCCAAAATTAGGGAGGGCATGGTATATAGAAGCGTAAAAGCGGTGGGGGAAGGTGGTCGGCGGTGTCGATGCTATCGACAATGAGAGTGATGGAACCGACGGTGGCCGTCGAGTTCCTGCTACTGCTGGAACGCCGGTGATCGCCGGAGCGCGGTCACCAGACACACAACACACGCGAAGCTGGAAACTGAGAGAGTTTTTCGCTGCACAACCGCACAGCCTTTTCGGGTTGTTTTCATTGCCTTTGTACAATGCAGATACACGTCCCCGCCACCACACGATCGTTGCTTTCGATCTGGCTTTAGCGCCATGCGGCGACATGCACGGGCGTCGTGCAGTGGTGGTGACCAGTTCACCCAACTGCGTGGGCCACGCCTCGGGGCTGGGCATATCTCCGCCCAAGCACGTGGTTCTACATGCTAAAAATAAACATGATGCGTTACAACGGGATTACAAAGGAAAATAACATGCAAGAGTCTAAATCTAACTTGCTAAACAATCACCCCCTTAATCCTGTTGTATGTTGACGACGCCCAACTTCTGTCGCAGCTCCACGAATCTGATCCTCGCGGCAGTGCCTTCGTTAGTATGTCAGCTAACTGAAATTCAATTTTGATGTGCTCAACATCTACTTGCCCATTGCTGATGCACTCCCCGATATAATGAAATCGAGTGTCAATATGTTTGGTTCTCTCGAGGAACACCGATTCTTGCTAAGTTCTATAGCTGATTTGTTGTCCACGAGTAGCTTGAACATCTATACCTCATTTCCCATCAGTTCAGCTAGGAGTCTGCTGAGCCATGCCCCCTGACAAGCACCAGCTGCCGCTGCTATATACTCGGCTTCACATGAAGAGAGTGTTGTCACTTTTTCTTTTTGAGAAGTCCATGTCACCAAGTTTGTACCGAGGAAGAAAACCATGCCAGTTGTGCTCTTACGAAGCACACAATCACCTCCATGATCACTATCTGTATAGCCCAGCAGATTCAGATCTCCTTCTCCTCCTTTGACATATCTGCAGCCATAGTGAATTGTTCCAGAAATGTATCTGACAATTCGTTTCACTACAACCCAGTGTTCAGTGTTTGGTGATTCCATGAATCGACTTGCCATCCCAACTGCAAATGCTATGTCTGGTCTGGTGTTAACCAAGTATCTTAAACTACCAATGATGCTCCTATACTTGGTAGCATCAAACACCTTTTCTCTCAGCTCCCAAACAAGCCTCACATTGTGTTCCATTGGTGTGTCAGTTGGATTACAGGCTGACAGTCCACATTGTTCCACAATCTTGGTTGCATACGCACTCTGACATAGGGTGATTTCACCCTCAATTTGGTTCACCTCAATCCCAAGATAGTAACTCAATAGACCTAAGTCACTCATAATTGAACAACTTCATCATTTGTTGCTTGAAATTGACAATACTATTCTTGTCGTGCCCACAAATGATCGGATCATCCACATAAACACCAACTATTAGAAATGATTTTCCTTCACTTCTTCCGTACACAAACATGTTCCTCCTCACCCTCTTGAAAACCAAGTTTGTGCATCTCATGATCAAGTTTTGCATTCCATGCTCTTGAGCTGCTTTTAGCCCATAAAGGGCCTTCTTAAGTTTTAGCACCTTTCCTGCACTATTTGGTTCATGATAACCCGTGGGTGATGAACATATACCTCTTCTTGTAAATCTCCATTGAGAAAAGCTGATTTTACATCCATATGATGGACCTCCCATCCACCATCAACTATAGCCCGATAGCAACCTCATCAAGCTTTTCAGCCTTGCTACAGGAGCATATACTTCATCAAAATCCACCCCCTGTTTCTGTGCATACTCTTTAGCCACAAGTCTTGCCTTGTGCTTGACAATGTTTCCAGCTGGATCCCTTTTTACTTTAAACACTCACTTGAGACCTATAGCATGTTGACCTTTAGGTAGTCCTGTCAGGCTCCAAGTGTTGTTCTCTCTGATGGATTGCAATTCTGCATTCATGGCATCCTTCCAGCATTCTTCATCAAGAGCTTCATCAACAGTCTTTGGTTCATTAGAAGCTAAACAACAAACTCCACTGTACTCATAATCAGTTATTTTATCTGTAGTGTCAAGGAGATCAGACAAGGTTCTGAATCGAGTTGGTCCCTGACTTGACCCCGAGCTACTTCCTGAGTTTTGCATTGTGGTGTTGGATCCTGCTGTTGACCCAATTATTTGATTGATTGGTGTTGATGGTGTTCCTGGAATCACTGGTATAGAGGCCCGGGGTGATCCCATTGCATTTGCCTCCCCCTGGTCTTGCTCACTTGCATCACCATGCTCTGAATCAGCTGGAACTTCTGTTGTCAGATTGGCTACAGTAGGTTGAAACTGAACTGTAAAGGTTTCAGTCTCTGTTGTCCTGTACCATTTGGGGCATTCCAATTCCACTTCTTATTTTCTTCAAAAACCACATCTCGACTCACATGTAGCCGATTGTTCTCCAGATCAAACACCCTATACCCTTTGGTCCCTTATTCATATCCAAGAAATATCATTTTTGTCGATCGTAAGATGGTTTGGTTATGCCAGTCCAACGATCTTCACATGAGCCAAGCACCCGAAGATTTTCATATGATCAACCCTCGGTTTCTTCTCATCCCATGCTTCATAGGGTGTCAAATTCCTCAAGCTTTTAGTTGGAGCTCGATTTAAGATGAACACCGCAAATACAAATTCTCCCCGTAATCTTGGTGGCATGCATTTTGACTTCAACAAGCACCTTGCCATCTCAACAACAGTTTGGTTTCGAAGCTCCACTACATTTTGTTGTGGAGTATATGCAATAGTGGTGTAGTGCTTAATCCTCGCCTCATTACAAAAAAAAAAAGGAACTGAATTGAGTTAAACTCTCCTCCTTTGTCGGGCCATCAATGCTTTTATCTTCTACCACATTCTAATTCAGCTTGCTGTTTGATTTTCTTGAAACAGGACAATGCTTCATCTTTAGTTCTCAACAGCTCCACCCACATATATACGCTATATAGTCATCTACTACTAGCGTAAAATATTCCTTTCCACCCGGTGTTGGTGGACCGATCTTTCCACACAAATCAGTATGAACAAGCTCTAGGCCTTGATTAGCTCTATAAGTAGATTGGTGTGGAAATGGTTTTCGTGTCGCTTTCCCCAACAAACACCCGTCACGCATGACTTGCTCTTACCTCGATCAACAACTAGCATGCCTTCTACCATCTCTTTCAAGGCTAAATCATGAAGAGCTCTCCTGAAATTTAAATGGCCAAATCTTGCATGCCACAACCAACTATATACTATTCTCCGGTTCACATGCAAAATGACCGGTGGAACTACTTGCATTTTTCTCGTGAGTGTATAGCCAATTGTTTGGTTCTAGGAGCGTAAATAATCGGAGTGCCGCAGGATCAATGACAATAAGCTTTCCATCTTTCAACCTCACATCACATCCACCCTCCTAACCGGCCTAGACCGATGATATTGCTTTTCAACTTGGGAATGTAATAGACATTGGTCAATACCTTATGCCGATGATCTCATCCTTGCATGACGACGAGCAAGCCCCTTGATCTCGACGCAGGGATCCATCATCAAAATGGACTGTCCCGGACACCGCATCATCAAGATGATTCAGTCCCCTCGCGGGTTCGGTCATGTGGTTGCTGGCCCCTGTGTCCAAAGACTCACACACCGTTGTCACGATGGGTTGGCACCACTTTTTTTCTTCAGCGAGGTGCACGATCTTGGATGATCCATGCACAACACCGGCCGTCGATGCTAGTAATGCGATCTTGCCAGGCCTCTCCGCCACCGCCACATTATTCAACGCCTCCTTCTCCCTCGCTTTTCTTTCTTGGGCCTCCTACAATCTTCAGCCCAATGGCCATAGATGCCGCGGTTTTGGCATCTACCCTTCCCGTCGAGGTGTGCCCCTCGACGTGAGCTTGACGGCGCCTTGTCGCCGGTTCCAATCGCCGTCTTGCTTCACCTGCGACTTTCCCTTCACATAACGCCCGCCGCCGCTTCCCGCTACTTCCTTCCTCGGCGAAATTGACTGGAACCGATGCTTGTTCCTCGCCGCCCATTCTTCCTCTGCCAACAACAAACGGCCGGGCCTTGTCGACGATCTGCTCCATCTTGTCATCGATGCGGTCCTCTGTAGCTCTCGGTCTCCCAACAAGATCCTCAACCATCAAGGCCTTAAGATCCGAGAACATCTCAATTGACACCGCAACTCCCGAGGTTCTTGAGATCAGCGACAAGGTTGTTGATCCGCATACCAAACTTCGTCGACCGTCTCGCCCTGAAACTAATGTTCTCGAACTTCAGCGCAACGCTCTCACGAGCATTGACATCCTTCACTTTCGATCAGCACCTTCATCGTCTTCACCACCTCCCACACCTCCTTGGCGGCCTTCTTGGCGCCCCGATTCCTCCACATCTCCTTGGGCACGGAGCGCAACAATGCGCTCATCGCTGCCGATCCCAGGAAGCGTTTCACGTTCGTCCCGGATCAATGGCCTCCCGCGATCTCCATCGCCTCCAGTTGCATTGGATCAGCATTGCCCACTTTCGGAGTAGTTCGC
This sequence comes from Hyparrhenia diplandra, assembly GCA_015847255.1. NCBI lineage: Eukaryota > Viridiplantae > Streptophyta > Magnoliopsida > Poales > Poaceae > Hyparrhenia > Hyparrhenia diplandra. The sequence goes on along the minus strand of JADLZK010002014.1, from coordinate 1,671 downwards.
TTGTCGGCATCGGCCACATCGAGTGCTCTCCGCGCATCCGCCGACGTCGAGCTGCACGGCGCTGCCGATGTCGGCATTATTAAACTGCCCGGCGGGATCACGATCTACTTACGGGGGGGCTCGGGTGGGCTAACGGACCCATCGTAGAACATGCACCCGGCTCAAATACCACGTGATTTAACCGGCGGTGGCCGTCGAGTTCTCGCTATCGCTGAACGCCGCCGGTGACGCCGAGCATGGTCACCGGACACACAACAATAGCGAAGCCGAAACTAAGAGAGAGTTTTTCGCTGCACAACCGCACAACCTTTTTGGGTTGTTTTCATTGCCTTTGTACAATGCAGATACACGCCCCCGCCACCACCGCGATCGTTGCTCGATCCGGCTTTAGCGCCATGCCGGCGACATGCACGGGCGAACGTCGTGCTGGCGGTGACCAGCTCACTGCTAATGGCCACGCCGGGCTGGGCATATCTCCGCCTGGCAATGCGGGTTCTACACGCTAAAAATAAACATGATGCGTTACAACGGGATTACAAAGGAAAATAACATGCAAGAGTCTAGAGCTAACTTGCTAACAGAGAGTGGTGGTAGTGAGGGTGGGAGACAGATGAAGTGCTAGGAAGATGATGTGCATCTCGGTTACCCATCCGCCCTCCCGCTACTTGAATATGGGCATAAGTCGAAGCTAGAGAAAGTTGTGGAATTAGTTGTGGTTCAATTGGTATATACGAGTGCTCCCTCTATACTTGAAAAGAAAGACGTTTAGGACAGCGACACGGTCTTAAAAAACAACTTTTACTTGCCCTTTCTATAAAAATATTTATTGAAATGTTATATATGTATATTTTTATGAAAGTCTTTTTGAAGACAAATCTATTGATATGATTTTCACATTTTCAAACTCAACGACTTAAAAGTTATTTATGATTTATATGCTCAATGTTTGACCCTAACCTTATCCAAAACGTTTCTTCTTTTCCAATATGGAGGTAGTATGTCGCAGCTTGCCAACTGCGCCGCCTATTCTTGAGTCTGGTCATGCTTGCGCGGGCGGCCTCGTGTGGACTGCAGGATAGATGCGGTGCAAATTCTATTATCACTTTGCCACCCATTTTGACAAACAAACTTAGAGCGATACTCTCCAACACGCTTTCCTTTGCTAAGAGAAAACTATGTCAGATTCCACATTGGGCTGCTTTCCTCCAGTTGTTACCAAGAAATTTGTTCTCTATGCAACGTCGAATGATGAACAAATCGCTTACTCGCACACGTTAGGTATGGTGTCACAAGCCGCTAATTGACGTCACTACGTCTAACAAGTTATGTACAAAACAAAGTTAAGGACGGTGTAGGCGATGCAAGTCTTCGATATGCTGCAACCAACAATCATGTTCAAACCATGCATGCATATTATGTATATATATAGCTACTCGCACTAGCAAGAAAAGCAAATAAGCAAACAAAAGCCCGGCTCGTCTTCTCGTAGAGTCGGAAGAGGACACTGCCAAGAAAAGAGATCCAAAAGATGGGAGGCAACGTCGACGACATGCCGCTGCCTAACCCTGAGAAGAAGTCATGGCCGGAGCTGGTGGGCTGGCGGAAGATCCGGCGGCACAAATGATATTGACCGAAAGGCCAGGGGTTACGGTCATCTTCTACAACCGGTCA